>JAOYRR010000559.1:0-110330 GCA_038994665.1 Podotricha telesiphe
TTGTGCTCAGTATGGCATCCCCACTCCGTCACGTCTTCATAGTTAAGTTATTCAACCGGCGAAAATAAAATTTATAAAGAAAATGTAAATCAAAGCAATGAAACAGAATTTTAATTAGAATCAAAAAAAAAATCTTTTTAAAAGTAAGTGGCAGGCGCATATTGTCGAATTTTCATACTTATAATCTCTATAGAGACAAATTTACTGAGGAAATATGTAAATTTCGCGCGGGGAACGAACCCCAAGGAACCTCAGAAGGTGTGAACTCTTTGAAGAAAAAAAATTCGATGAATTTTTTAAGAGTATTCTTGCGGTGTCTTTCTCTAATGTTTATTTATGTTCTGAGACTAGGCTTATATTATATTAATGGCAACTCCGATTTGTACCTTGTTATTCATACCGCTGTAATGGATTTGGTAAATGTAATTTTACTATGGAATAATTTGGACGTAAATTTATTTATGTTTTTGCAGTGTATTGTAAATATTTATTTTCTGAATCATGTATGTAGAATGTTTGATTTTTAATCTTACATCCAAGGCTTTACTTTACTCATATATATATATATATATATATTCTATATTCTACATTTTTGCTAATTCCATGCATTTTTGACAGAATATATTAAAATATTTGCAGTTAGCATATGCTAACAACAAAAATAAGTTGTAATAAGCGTATAAACGATCAGAGCACTTGGACGGTTTCCAAGAGGCGCGGGTTGGAATCCCGCTGCGGTCAACTACTTATACATTTTCTAAAAATGATTTTTAATTCCCTAAGTGTGTGAATAACATTTTAAAATGTTAAAAATATAGAATATATACTTTAATAAAAAAATGGTTTAGGAAAAACCCGGAGATTATATACGAGAAAAGAGTTAAACCAAAGCATGTTTTAAGAACCAAATAATTTTGAAATTTCGAATATTTCTTTTTAAACAAAAGGCTTTTTAATTTAAACAAAATAGATTTGCAAAGTCGAATACACTGTTAAAATCTACTCACTAAAATGTTAGGAATTTTATCCGAAAAAACAATACTATCGTTATAAAAATATTCATAGTTTGTATTAAGTATACAAATCTCTGCCCATCAGACTATGTGACATGGTATCACCAGCATCTGACATGACAAATGACACTCGCATCCTGAAGCCAAAATAAGTTGAACTTTGCATCTCGTAATAAAAAGTTAATAAGGGAGAAAAAGATTTCATACGCGGTTCACGAAAAGCTGGTGTTTCGAGATCCGTCTTAAAACGGGGGACGTTGATAAACGCAGCTACTGTAGCTTTTATTATAAAGAGTTTTGTGTAATAATAATACTGGTTTGCCCCTTTTCTAGACACTTTGCTGGACTCTGTAATATAATTGAAATGGTTATTTTAAGTTTTATTTATTTATAAAGATATTTTGAAACCTAAAAAATGTTAATTATGATAATATCATATAAATAATTATGATTCACCAAAGTACTGAACCGCCATTAGTTTTGGATAAACATTTATAATTTAATGTAAATAAGTAAAAGTTAAAATTTGCTTTTTATTGAAATTCACTTCTAAAATATTTTAACCTAACAAATAAATAACAAAAATACCTATCGCAAAAAAAGTGATTACAGGAATTATTTAACTTAAAGCCGTTTTATAAAATGCTAATTCGAAAAATACCTGACAGATGTTATAATGTCATTTTATATGATGCTAATTCCGAAAGTACCTGAAAGTATTCTTTGAGCATAGATAGCAAATAAAAATATTTTAAAATTAATGCTTAATTTATAATTTTGCAGCTACAATAACTATGGAATGTGATATTAACACGTAAAGACGTGTCTCGTAATATTACAGACTAGGTCTTTGATATGTTTTATAGCAATTTTCACAGGAACGTATGCGGTCACTGTGCGTCTTTTGCATACTTTATTGGTTACGATAAAATAAACACTTTGCTTTATAAGCTGAGCAGGTACTGCAACCGGCCACTCAGTATGGCGGGCGTGTTCTATTTCTGAAATGTGCACTAACGGTTAACGCGCGTGATTCTACATTTGAATGTTCGGTGAAATTCGGACAACTGACCATAAGTTATCGAAATTTCTCTTTTTTTTTTTTTTAAAGCAAATTGAGTCACTGTTTATTTATTTTTAGCTTTTGTAACTACAAACAACAAATTTTAATGTCGCTTAATAAAATGCTTTAAACAAATATTCACTTAAATGGGAATTAAACCGATGATCATCGTGCTTACAGTCAGTAACTACACAAATAAGCAAATATGACGTCCAATGAAATATAGTTGCTGGCATGCTAAAAAAATATGTAGCAATGGCTTACGAAAACTGATAATAGATGGCGTTACGGTGTGTCTGAATCGCGCTATCGTTTGGTTATGTTCAATAAGTATAAGTAGTTTGGACGCTCATATGTTTATTAACTTTGCGCAGAGGCAATATCGTAACCAATGAGGTTAATCCGAGGTGCGATTATTGCTAGTTGAAAACTTTACCAATACCCCCCGCCGTGTGGTCGTGAAATACCGACCGCTATGGCAATTTTTGAACGGCTGTAAAGGCCTTATAATCTCTATATTACTCATATTACTGAAAATAATGCTTCCATATTAAGCTAAACGAGAATAAAATTATATTACCGCGTTACCATATAGCAATAATTATTGGCCCAAACTCATGCCATGCATTATCTTATCACTAGAAAAGCGAAATGAAAATAATTAAATAAATATTGTATCGCCGAGTGGGGAATCGAACCCACACTCATTCGCACAACAGTGACCTTTTCAAGCAATTATCATGATCATAAAAAATTGTAACATATTCGGTTGTGGTATTAGATTAATTTAATTATATTATATTGCCGATTATAATGACATAATTACATTTAAAAAAAAAGTATTAACTATAGTTAAAAGTATAGTATTAAAAGTATTAAGTATCACCGCTAACAGAAGTGATAACTATATAGTTTTTTTTTTATTTTCTGGCTAAATATATCTATAGCTATTTGTAAACTTTATATAACAATCAGTATACTTTTTACCGTAATTATGTCATTATAATCGGCAATATAATATAATTAAATTAATAATGAAAATAAAATGTAAAGTGATATCATTCTCTATATCAAACACTTAGAAACGAAAAAGTTTGTAAGAAATATATTAAAGTATCTATATAAATGAAATAAAATATGTCATTTTCATGTATGTCTTTTGTAACGTACAAATAATGTTCAGTTTTCTAGGGTTTAGGGGTTGCGTTGTCGCTAAACAAATTGAGTGTGGCGCTATTCAAGGCACGGACAAGATGCGACCTTTTATCTCGCTATAAAAGTAAAAATGGCACAACTCAGAATTTTGTTTTATGGTTTCAAGATTCGGGCGGATACTAGGTAACGGAATGTCTTGACACTATGTCTCTCTGACTGCCCTGTTATAATAAAAAATCTATTTATGTATATAGTAATTTTTTGATGCAGATAACAATTAAATCTTTTCACATAAGAAAGAGAAAAAATCATCTAAGGAGTCATTCTAAGGAGGCTAAGGAGCAAGGAGCAAGAGGTGCTTGTAACAGTGCCTGGGATTCGCGACCCAAGTGTGCTTAAGTGCTAAAGGGGCCCCTTTAAAATGTATTAACGCTCGCCTTCACTATCCGAGCTCCGGTCTCTACCTATAAATATAAACTATAACAAAAGAGTAAATAAGCTTTATGTGTATTGAGTAGTAGCAGCCAGAAATAAAAAAACTATTTTTTTAAAGTGTCAGTCTTTTGCGCAAAAACTACTAGAAGGATTTTGATAATTTTATTTTTATACCCACTAGTTATAAAAATATATATTTTTAAATATATTATAGATATACAAGAGTTTATATTATAGATTTTTTATTCGAACATGTAATTTATTTATTTATAATATATTTTTTTGATGGTACATTAAATATGTAAATATTATAGTTTATAAATGGTGTTTGAAAGATTATAAATAGTGTAGCTATATATATATATATATATACATATACATGTTTTAACAAATTGGACTTATAATAACAGTTATTTTGTTTGTTTATTAAAGGGAATTCGTCCAAATATAAAGGTGTTTTTTATCTTTTTTTTATATTAATACAAAAGAGGATATATATATATTTTTTTATCTTTAACAAAAATATTTGTATATAAGACTTACACCACTTTTTTATCGACTGACGTTAGGGTTAGATGAAAAACGAGCGGGTACAAATTAAGTTTCGCTGTGAAAAATGGTTCCTTGACTGTCCAGTGTTTTTAAAATATAGTCCATTATAGTCTTAGGTACACAATTATAAAGTTAAAATAAAAATTAGATAGCGTCTGTCTGTAAATGCGATTGGGTGTTTTTTTCGATTTCCACCTTAGGAAAAGACAAATATTTAAAAAAAAATCGTATCTCCGCTCTGGTACCTTAGACTAAGTGAGTCTTTAAGTTTCGCCATTCAACACGCAATGTATTGATTTCAGGTGGATAACAGTGTCTTGACACTAGGTTGTCTTTGACTATCTTGCTATGCGGGTAAATGCGTGAAAGTGAAAAAAATACTTATTTTTTACATTACTACAAATATTTTTAAAAAATATATATTCGAAGATCAATCAAACACTTCTATTCATCGAAAAGCTATAAACTGGCAAAATTAACAAAAAAACACAACACTAATGTCTGAAAGTTAATACTTCGATATTATCTGTGGCAATTTACAGATAATATATGACTTAATCGAAACCACCATCTTTGAAAGAACCACTTTTATCACTGTAGAAAAAAAATATAAATCATAGACAACGGGTCTTGGTTTATTGCCAATTTGTTATTGTTTTTTCATCTGTTTCTAGCACTATTTTGACAATCTGTGCGTAGTTTTAATTTACGGGCAGTTACAATTATTTACGACTGCTTATGATAAATTGTTTAGTGATAAATGTGTGATTTCTTAGAACTTATAGGTGATAGCTAGGGTATAAGAGTGGCGAAGAAATTGGAATCTTGATGTTTCTGGGCTCAATCCCCACTTGGGGGAATGATTATATTTCAATTATTTTTTTTGTACAAGACAAATTGATAAATCATGAGCCTGATCATTTAAATATTTATTTCTATATTAAAAAAATAAAAATTTGAAGGAAACTTGTTTTAATACTAAATACAGTCTTAATATATTAAAAATACCTACTAACCCTATTTGAGTAAATTTAATAAATTCATTTACCCTATAACTATTTAATCATATAAAATAATAAAAAGAAACGAGAATGAATAAATTTATCACTAACTTTACTTTACCTACCTTAAAATATTTATACCACAACAATATTTCACGACTGACATAGGGAAAAAAATTAAACACCCATTCAACGAGGAACAAAAAGTTTTATGACGACCAACAAAAAGTAGTGCTAATATATATAAATTAGATAAAACAAACACACGCGATTAAGCTATAAAAATGCTACTGTTTTTTGACACCAGCCCCTTCTTGGAACATATAAAATGCGTGTCTTTCTCTTACATTAAAAAGAACCTAATAAAGCAATAAGAATCCAAAAATGGTCGCTCTTGGATATAATTTCGCTATTAATATTCAATTTTACCCCAAAATCTTTGCTCTTACTTCAAAGAAGTTTTAAGATGATAATCTTGTAAGATCGTTTACGGTTCCTAGTACAGAATTATGTTATAGTTAAGGGAAGGCTTTTACACGTGTTTTCTTGTTAAACTCAACACTACGCACGTGGTTGGAGCTCCTTAGCTTTCTTTTAGTAAAAAACTTCAATGAAGAATAAAATTTAGTAGGTATTAGAAACTAGGGCCAGAGGGCTAGAGGGCTTTTTACGAAAAATTTATAGGAGTATGAAATTTGGTATATTTAAAATTTATATCGAGTAGAGGATCAGAAAAACAATATTAATTCAGAATAATGTAATAATAATTTAAATAATTTAAGTTTATAATTTAAATTATTATTACAATACGTTACAAATAATTTAAAATAATAATATTACACATAATACTATGTGTATGACATAAACTTTTGTGTAAAGTGCTGTACACTTTGCTAAGGGGGCGCAAAGGACAAGTATTTTACACGTTTACTAGTAAATATAATTACCCAATGGAGTCGGGCTGAAAAAGCATGTACATATATACATTAAATTCTGTACTAGTCCTAAATATATTGTCCTTAATAATCCAGGTACGTACCTCGTAAACAGAGACTATTTCCCAGATATCTTGAGCAAAACCAAATTGATATGGCTGTCAATAGTTTTACTCTCAATTTTAATTTATTACTATCGACCTGTTTTTCGTCTTCGTCCGCGTTCTCACTTAATTCACAAACTTTTGCTTAAATTTATAATTTAAATGGTTGCTACTTTTTGGTTATGAACCGATTCAAATGAAATAAGCACTAAATGTTAAGGAAAGTTTGCCACAATAAAATAGTTAAAATTGCATTTAAATCGGTTAAGCCGTTTTTGAGATTGGCGTGTACAAATGTACAAACAAACAGATAAACAGACAAACAAAAAAGCAAATTAATTGTTTCGGGTTCTTATTACATTGATAACTGCGAATACGATATAATATCTTTATATAGTTTTCGTAAAATAATATCTTTTTACAGTTAAAAGAAATCAAAAACAAAAAAGTTCTTCGTGACTAAGCCAAGTTATATGTAAAATATAAAATTTCATTGACATCATCTAAGTTGTACAACGAGTTCCTTTCAAGTTAGCCTTGCTCCTATTTACCATACATTACATATTAACTAGTTTATTTTTTTCAACATGAGTCCGGATACCATCATCATGTGGAGGTTTGTGAATGAAGGCAGTCAGATAGAGATATGCCTAACTTTTGTTTAAATCGCGATAAAAATGCATGTAGGTGTTAGAAAACGTGTGTGTAGGCTGTACGGGCAGCTATTTAGAACTTTAGATAAGTGATTTGATGTGGACTTGAATTTTCTCTAAAAGTATTTATTCATAAAATTTGAGTGTTTGTTATGAAATAAAAAATATATAAATAATTGCTTCGGAGAAAACCTTAGTCGAAATTTTGACTGGAAGAACGTAAAATGGAGCTCTAAACATATCGCTACTCGAGGGAAAATTACATTTAAATTATATTTATTTACCCGCTCTGATTGGTGTTGTTCTGCATCTACGATAAGTGATTTAATGGCAGACACTTAAGCGAAAGGTGGAGACCAGAGTGTTTTTACTCTAGGTTCTCTCTCACATATATATATGAATATATAAATAAATAAATAAATATATGTACGAGTATATATGTACGAGTATATATTTATTTGTGTGTGTATGTGTATGTGTCTGTATATAGTTTTTCCATTAATATTATGTGATTTTTAACCGTCTACTACATTGACATATATTATTACTCAGAACTACAGCTAAATTTAAATGAATCTACGTGAATTAATTTAATTCTAATTATTTGTACATTTACATTAACACTTAGTAATGCCATATAATATATATAAAACTAAAAATATTTTCATTTTTATTACATTTTTAACATTAAGTTATTTAAGTACGAAAAAAGTATTTGATTTTTATATATTTAATTTATTCAAGGTATATTCAAAAACTATGAATTTTTAGTTGTATATTTCTATTATGTAACAACAGTAGGTATTAAATAGACTGTTAATGGTAAACAATGATTCCGCAAAAGGCCATGATTCTACGGAGTCTAGTTAGACCTTCCATAAAAATTCCGAACGCAGGTAGCCATGCAAGAACACCTGACTTTGTCTGATTATCGCGAGATCGTAACGCCCCCAGATTTATGACATCGTAAAATAGCCCACAATGCTTTGTTGACAAAGAAGGCGCCTACGATAGTGCTACCATGGACTAAGAAATACTTGGGAAGATTTTTTTAAATAAACTATTATTTATGGATAGATCTTTGAAGAATTAATATAATTTTATATATTTTTTTAAATTTATGTATGCAAAATATATCGAAAGTATTCTAATTTAGTATTTTTCGATTGTAAAGTGTCGATAGCGATGGATTTGCCCGATTTGATTTAGATGTATGAATATATGATGAATACTGAATATGTAAAAAGTATAAGGATTTAGGTATTTTGATTTGGCTTAGGTTTTTTGTATCTGTTCCAAAAAAATGGTTCCATGGTGACCCTATCGTACCTACATGATCGCCGCTTTGTCTATTTATTAATACGTGAAGCAAAAACTTTGTTCCCTTTTTACGAAAATTACGCGTACAGAGGAGTATAAAATTTGGCATAGTTATCAAATACATTAAATTAATTATTAATGAATAATTTCATTAAACTAACAACAGTATAGTACAGTACAGTACAGTATTCAACAGTTATAATAGGCATTACATCAGTACCAAGGTGAAAATTTAAAAAAATATATGAATTTATATTACAACTTGCGCCTTGTTCGCATCCGCGTGAAGTATAGCTGTTTTCGTACTTTCGGCGGCTTTTTAGTAAAACAATAAAATTCAACTCAAGTATCTTTATATAAAATTTAATCATAACAATTTCAGCGGTTTGGCCGTCATGACCTCACCGACGACAGACAAAGTTACTTTCACATTTATAACAAGTGTTAGTATGCGTATTAATTTCTATGATTTTAATGTTTTTGGAAAAAAATACATAAATAAGTTATATACAATGACAGTAAATCTAAAATATTTGTTTAAAATATATTTTTTTCAACAGCTTTTCTAACATAAATAAACGCCAACCCTCCTTTTGCTGTTACAAATTAAAAAGTACCCGTTATAAATGGCTACGACACTCGCGATGATTAATGCGAAGTGAAATTAAAATAACACGATAATGCTATATCTTATTTACGGCCTGAGATACTTCCGTAAAGATTGTTTTGATAAGCTAATGTTGTTATAATTATGTGATTCAATTGAATATTGTTATATATCTATGTAGACTTATAAATTATATTTACGATCTTTATTAGTTAGAGTCGACTATTTTTAACAAGCAATCTATTACAGTATAATTTTGTCTCCTTTCTACTGTTTAATTTGATTGACGTGTTCTCTATTCAGGGTGATATTGGTAAAGTGATTTGTACTCAACTAACACGTTTGAAGCGTTTCAATTAAAAAACAGAACCGACTTAAAACTACTTACTGTAACAATGTTTTTTTAAATTCTCTTTTAATAAATAAAATTAATTTTACAATGTCTTTTGTGCGGACGGTTCGTAATGCTGGAGATAGTGCAAAAAAATTTAAATCACTCGTTGTTTACAAACAGCCTTTTTAGTGAAAATGTTAATTAAACATTCTTCATGAGTACAATATTTGCATATACACTTCACATACATAGGTATGAGATTTCTTATGATAAGCAAACCAAGGTACCGTTTATACAATGGGGAATGTTCCAAGGAATTGTTGATTTGGTGAAATCATTTTCTTATTACAGCAGGAGATTACACCTAGTCTCAAGGTCGCACATGCAATTTGTGGAATAATCTTTCTCCTGTAATTTTACCTGAGCTCTACGATTTGGGGGCTTTCAACCTTCACTCTCAAGGCCGGCATCCCATCCGCAACTCCTCTGTTGTTGATGTCTATAGCCGAAGCAATACCACTTCACTATCTACTGCTCGTTTGCCCAATTTTTTCAATTAAAAAAAACACGCCACAGTTTGTTTTTTTGTGTATTTTATTGACTTAAATAGAATTGTTTTAAATATTGTACGATTTTGTTAGCATTAACATATTAGAAGACAAAGTACTAAAAGTGAAGTTCTTTTCTTTATAAACCAATTTACCTTTTTGGTGTTTCCATTAAGATTGCGATAAGGTGATCTCTTTGGTGCACTTAAAAGAATTGCAAATAACGACGCCCAGGGGCCTCCTAGGCGTCGCGCTGTGAAAATTTTGTGAGATTTATTTGAATAAATTATGTCTATCCACCTGCAGTGAAGGGTTGTTAAGAAAATTTATAATTGCAATATTTTATTTTGAGAATGCATCAGTTTTTCAGATAATATTTAAAAATTAGGTTCAAAATTTGTTTTCGTTATTCCGGGCACGAAATTTATATTTATTTTAATTAAAAAATATACGTTTTCCTAGTCTTGTCTTATGACAACTTTTTGTTTTTATAAACATTTGTATGTCGTTGACCTCTGCCATGTACGCAATATCTTGACGGAGGTAATAGATCTGTTGTTGTAAATACGGGAAACGTGTAAAAGCTTTTTTTCCAGCTTTATACTTTTTCTTGCACAGCAGGGAAGTCAGAGATAAGACACCGTTCTCCACTTTCCGCCCGAATTTGAGACAATGCGTGTTGAGGGCGGAGCTCAACGCTGAGCTTTTAAAGTTGTTCACCAAAGCGAAAAAATAAAAAAAAATATATTCTAATCATTGTATTGAGTGGGAATCGAATCCACAACCAATCGCAATTACAGCCAGATGCTGTGTGACCGATGGAAATAGCGTGTGCAATAAAAAATGATGTAGTACATCGTCGATACTTTTTTCTTTTAAAATTATGAATAAATATAATGTATTTTATTAATTGATAATTGCTAAGAACGTGACTAGAGCATGTCTCATAAATTATTACACAGCGTAAAATATATCAATGTATCTTTTAAATAAGTACACTTTTCTTTCTTAATACTCGACCATTGACTACCCTATGAGTTATGACATAGTAGGTATCTGTTAACTTTTTCGTTTTGAGACTCTGGAAAAAATGTATTTCCAAATTTGGCACTAAATTTCGTTGAGTTTCACATTTATGGGAATGAAAAATATTTAAATATAATTAAAATATTATTCATATTTTTTAAATTATATAAAAAGTTAGTGCTCATTTTAACTACGAAAATATTTGAAGTTAGAGTATTTTGTCTTAAAGATTCTATTTATGACATGTGCTGATCACATTATTACATAAAAATCGTCTTATTGTATTTGATAAAATTACTACTTTTGTTCACTTGTGAAATTTAATGCAAATATTTAATATATATGGGCTTTATATCATTAAAACAATACGTTCGAAAGCTCAGCATGACATCACCGAGTGAAACCAACGACGCGACGGTACGTACGCCTTTAACAGGAAATAGTTGATATTCTAAAAACAAATTGCAATAAATTGACGTTCATAGAACAATTAAAAAGGTAAATTCAACCATATTTAGATAACAGTAACGTACAAATTTGAATTGCACATTTTAAGTCTTTTTATACGACAAGTGAACACGAAATACACTGTATGACAAAAGTGATTGGTTTAAAATTTGAAATTTTGTATTTTTCTCTTATGACTATTCGAGTTGTGGAACGCTATTGGTTATTTGAGATTCAGTTCGCGAAGCTTTGATAGATCATTGATGGCGGCGAACGGACACCGTTCTCAGTCCACTTGCTCAGAAAAATCGACTTTGATGTCCCGTAAGGAAAATGTACGCTTCGTATGCCTTTCTCACGTTTTGTATTTAAATGTTGAAGAATTCTGTTTTATTGAATTTTTGTTTTAATTTATCAAGTTTATTATGGATATAACATTAAGTACATTAAATTTACATTTGACAGATATAATTTTTGTCATTAGTTGTTAAAAATGGTCCTCCGAAATTACGTTAATTTAAAAATTGTATTATCTTCAAGGTTTCAATCATCAAAGCAATCTGAGTCAGACAATGTCTGGTGTAGAAGCTCTTTTTTCTAGGCAAATCGTGTGATGGATAACTTTTAGAATAAATATGAAATTTGAATATTATAGCTTTCACTAAATAGTCCTTTTGAAAATCGCAGCTTCTCGCTTTTTTCCGCATAAAAGTAGAATCTCCTTTGTTTTTCGTCTGAAGTTAAGACATTGAGGGGCGAAACTTATCACCACATTTTGTCTTATCTAAACAGAGACATTCAATTAATTTATATATGCTCAATTTGATTTCCCCGACTGGAGAGCGAACCCGCAATCTTCAGTCGTGTGCTATCCTACTGTGTCACAATGGTCTCTTATGTAAATAGTGACAACCATTCCGTACATCGCGCCATTAAAATGCATGCTTTACAGAACATGCATATTATTAAGCTTAAGTTTAATCTGTAAATTTAGGTTTTATGATATTTAAATACCTTTTTTTACAGAAGTGTTTGGTTGTTTGATTTTTTTACATTATATCATTTACTCACCTTATCTATTCATAAACAAATCATAATGTCTCAATATTTAAAAAATATATATGTGCAAGTTGAATAATCAACCTACTCACGCTTAGTATGGAATGATACCTTTATAACAGTGTCAATACGACAAGTAGCTTTTTATCTCACAATCTATATATCATATCAATTTCTTATCTTATTAAGCTGTATATGACAAAAGTAAATCTAAATGAATGTTGCTATTGGCATTCAGAATCAATCTAGTTTTCGATTTCCAGTAACTACGCACGACCGAATTTTTCCGAGGGCTGGGGAAATACTTTCTTTGTCATACATTTGGGAAAAGTTAAAAGTACTTCTCTATATATTTGTGACAATACTTTTAATTTTATATGTTTTTTATTGGCAATGTAAAATATAAAGTATGTTATAGAAATGGGAATTTAATAGTACTTGCCCAATAAATATCTACCTTAGAATACCACACCGGGGAAAGGAAAGTAATTTAAAATAGCCAAAACATATTTTTGATTTTTTAATATTCAAGCGTCATTTATATTTTGCTGGTTACGCATTTATTAGACTGCTTATTGTCTAACTTTAAACAGTCTTACCAGACCAGCGAAATATCGAAAATTAGAAGCCAAAAAAATATTTATAGAAGACTGATAAATTTGAACGTAGCGGGATTCGATTTCGCACATCTTGGAAACTGTTCAACGTTATTGAATTGTTCACTTAGTATATGAAAAACATTTTTAGAAAACGTATAAATATTTCGAACCCATGCTTCTTGACAACTAAAAATAGTTTTCTAAATGTTATTATAGAAGAAAACACTTTATTAAATACACTTATCAAAATATATGAAAATGTAAATTTTTATATCTTAATCTATCGTAAACACTTGTCTTAGAAACAGCACAAAGCAAATAACAGCTAACGGATATATTTCAACATAGAAAACCTTCATACATTCCCATACAAGCATACTAGCTTGCGATATATCACCTTGCACCAAAGAATATCGATGTACTGTCTGTGCCTTATACAGAAATGTCAAAGCACCTAATTCGATGGCTTCATAGTTCATACCATTCAGATTTCCCTGTAGATTCACAAGAGGGACTGAGACTGAACGCACTGGTGTGCCTGTGTGGGACTGAGAGGGGCATGGTCACGGGTTCGATTGAGAAGATTGTTGTACGTGCGGTGACGACCGCGCTTTTACGTGACTTTTGATGTCGATTTTAAGATCGTTGTGGATTGGTAAATTTTGATACTTGCGGAGACAATTATGGTTGTTTAAACGAAACATGTGTCTACACGATTGTGTTTTTTCTTCCACATGTAATCATTTAACGTTGTTAAATAATATTTATTTTTATTCAGCTTCACGCTTTTTCCACATTCCAGGGTAAAATTAACCTCCCGTTCTCCATTTTCCCCTCAAAATCGAGACATTGCATGTTGAGTGGTGGAACTCAACACCGCGCTTTGTCTTAGGTACCAGAGTAGAGAAATAAAATAATTTAAATATTAATATTCCTCCAAGTGGTCATCAAACCCTCAACCATCGTGTTAAAAGTCAGATGGTCCCATTGCGCCACAACGACCTATTATAATTTATTGATTCGCTTATTATTACTGATAATGTAATAACAAACGAGAAAATATTGTAATTCCCATAGTAAACAAACTTTACTATAAGTAAACTTAATTAAAGCATAATGATTAAAATCTAATCACTTATCTTATTAAATACATTTGTTATTTATACTACGCTAAGCTAGTAAATGATCAAGATTCATCCGCTGTGGTACAACAGGTAGGCGTTTCAGGGACAAGCGCATACCTTCGTTTGCTACCGTCTGTACCGAGTCCATTCATTGTTTTATTAGCTGTAATTATATATTTATATTGATACATGAGGCCGTCCGAATGTGAACGTGGTTGTGAGTTTGGTTCCTACTCGAGGCAAGGATTATATTTAACAATATTTTCGTTTTCGCTCTGATACCTGAGACAAAGCCCGTCACTAAGTTCCGCCACTCAACACACAATGTCTCAATTTGGGGCGGAAAGTGGAGTACGGAGTGTTTTGAGTCCAGGTTTTATCTGTCTACCCTGCTATACGGGAAAAAGTGTGAAGCCGCAAAAAATATATTCATTAATATATTCTCATTTTTTTTCGTTCCGACACAAATATAAGTTTTATATACTTATAGTTATTTAATAGTTTTACGCATCTTAAACATGTAACAGAGTAGCCGCAGAGAGTCTAGTGTTACAGTTACACTACCTTAATCACATTCATCAAAACTTTGAGACACGCCTTGCTTAATGGCGGAACTCAACACCGTACTTTGCCTTATTATTGTGGGGAAAGGAAAATAATTCCATCGCGTATAAAGTCACTGTCCGACTACGCCAGATTGGCACGATGATGGGTTTCAATTTAATATTTACCATTTTTTTTTCATGCGGATATCCTTTACGGATACCAGCTCGATTGGGGACTCGGACGTGGTTACGTGGGACTCCAGACTGGCAGATAGGCCATCCATATACCCACTAAACCCACACAGTGACCACCACTAGCCGAGGCCACGGAAATTTAATATTTACACGTCCCACTAAAATTAAACTACTTCTGTTTTAGAATTCTACGCGGATGAAGTCGCGGGCAAAACTACCTATTATTAGTACAAATTAACTTTAAATCACATATCTAATATTAAAACTCAAGAAATTCCATGCAAAACGACATATTTAGAAATCGTATAAAAATTTGAACCCGCGCCTCTTGAAAACCGTTCAAGCACCCGGGTTCAAATCCCGCTGCGTTCAAATTTTTATACGTTTTCTAAATGTCTTTTTCAATTTCCTAAGTGTGGGAATAACACTTTAAAAAATGTAAAAAATTCTATACAATATGTTAAAATTAAATTTATTATATCTCAACACTAGGCAAAAAGGCTTTTCATAAATACTTTTCTAACAAAAGTATTAATAGCTGTATACATTTGTCGCCGTTCTATTTACGGTCTTATTATGTCAAAGTGTCGGTTGCCATAATGCACAAGTCATGTTTTTAATTCGTACATTTTTTTACTGCTTTTTTCTTCTCTAAGTCACCCAAACGTTTTGCAATACTGAGGGGTTGGTTGAAAACCTTTAAATGTATAGACAATAAATATTTATATATATATGTATACAATTCCTTTATTGCGCTTAAAAAAAACAATACAATTAGTACAGAAATTAAGTTAACAATACATTACAGAAATTAAGTTAGCAACGGTGTACTTATTTTTAAAAGAGATTTCTTCCAGTCAACCTGTGGAAGTGGGTGAAGGCAGTATACATAACAGTACTGTGTAATAAATAAACACCATTAAATTTGAAGAGAAACATTACTAACATAAAATATATGAATACATACACATATATAAACATATATATAAATACATACATACCTATTTGAATACATATATAATATAACTATATATACAATAATAAATATAAAATAAGAGTAATATGGTTTTATTGATAAGTGCTGTCTGATTTCGAAATTAAATGTTTTTTTAATGAGGACTTAAAAGACAGAATTGAGATATTATAATGTGTAATTCTAAATTCTAAAAGCTTCATGCCTTTTCCCGCATAGCAAGGTAGTCAAAGAGAATGTAGTGCCATGACACTCCGTTTTCCACTTTGCTTCCGAAATCGAAACATTGTGAGCGGCGGTACTCAGCGCCACCTTTTGTCTTCTTACAAGAGACGTAAAAATTTTTAACATATTTTAGTGTTAATCACACACGTAGGAAATTGAAAAACGTTTAAAAATTTGAACGCAGCGCGATTGGAACCCGCGCTTCTTGAAAAGCGTTCAAGAACTTGAACGGTTAAATATAGACGTAAAGATATTGCGTATTTCTCAATTAATAAAAAATACGTAATAAAACTGTGTGTACAATTAGGTAATTACATAATATAATACCTACATATTTTTTTTATGAATTTAATGATAATTATTTTTTATCTTTTCTATTTTGTTTGTATATCTATAGCAGTATTCACTGGAGTATGAATTCGTGGGTCGCGATTATTCGGTTGTCAACACGTCGTCGACATGCACTTTGGGAGTTACAATGAAAAACAATATTAAGAAAAATATCATCTTTTAGAACAGTCGGTTAAATTTTATTGCATAGTATGTGAACAGTTGTTAAAATTATTTTATAAGAATGTGAATTATGTATAAGTATGTGAAGTTACATAATATAATCTAGTCTGTTTTAATTTAAAAAAATATTTATCTGTTATATTTAGATTTACACATTGAAAACTGAGTGTCTTGTGCCATACAAGCAATTTTTGTAAAAATAACAACAGCCATTTGTAGAGCATTTAAACTGATTTGTTTTGAAATTATTACCAATGCCGCGTAAAATATCCTCGAAACTGTTGATTTCATTATTATGTGTATTTAAATTATATTTGTTTTTATTTCGAAAAATGTAATGTTCAACATTAATCTACACAACTTAACTCTTATTTTTTTCTTTTATGTATAAACGTTTTATTTTTAATTTATAATATTTTAAGAGTATTTATAGCATTTTATAAAGTTGACTTATATAATTTAGTTAAAACAAAACGCGGGGTTGAGTTCCGCCACTCAATCGCAATTCCCGCCTAAACCGGGGAAAGGAATGTCATTATCACTAGATTCTCTCCTTCTATGAGGAAAAAGCGTAAAACTGCAAACTGGTATTAGTATCCATTTTCTTGCAAGAGTTAATAGATGAAGAATTGAAATGAACAATGCAAATGGCCCCTTTAGAAAAATTGTGTATGTAAATAGCTGTCACGGGGATGTATTTATGCAATAAGTTAAAACTTTTTTTTAATTTATTGAATATATTAAATTCTTTTTATTTTAAAGTCATGTTTATATGGAACTAATGAAAGGTCTGTTAAACAAAGCAGATGTTTACATTATCGATACGATTTGAAAAAAATATACATGTTTTTGATTCACCTATGTAAAATTGGAAGCGATATGCAATACTTTCTATATATAGAAAGTGGTGTACATAGTGAAAGATCTCTACGCTAGCCCTTCAAGAATAAAATGGGTGAAATTTATTGTATTACTAAAGTACTACTATATTATTTTGCCACATAATTCCCATTAATATACACACCTATTAAATATATGGCATAATATCAGCCAAGGTGTTAAAACTGAACTTAAAGGGAATTGAAAAATTACCCGCGTTATTAGGTTTCCGAGGAAAAAATTCACTTACGCGTTTTTTATTGGCTAAAGAGGAATGTGCGCCGTGGAGCAAGAAAAATGTACTCCGAGGGGGAGGTGTTAATACAATCAAACTTTTTACGATAAACTGTAATTTGCTGGAATTTAGTTCCAGATCACTTCCATTTGATTCTATTAAAGTATTTTTTTTATTTCTGCAGTATAGTATAATAGTAGAATAGTTATATGTAATAATTTGTAAGTATTTATTTTGTATATTTTATAATCTGATGAATTTCTTTTATTTTCTGCAGAATAGTCACTCAAAGTGCCTATATCAAACAAAAAAAGAAAATATTTTTCAAGTTATTGAAACTCATAATTATAATATGAACCTGAGACAAAACGCGGCGATGATCAACACACAATGTCTCTACTTTGGAGAGCGTAGTGCTTTGACACTAGGTTCTCTCTAAATATCCTGCTATGCGGTAAAAAGCGTAAGGCTATATTATTATAATTTGTAATCAGGTATAACCTGTACATAGTACAACGTATAATCATTTTAAAATACCTTGCAACATTATTTGACTCACTTCTTATCGCATTTGCTTGATAATTAGTACACATGTCCGAATTAGATGATATATTTTCATAGCATAAACTTCAAACCCTTGTAAGGACGACACTGATTGTAATAATTCTTTATGTGAATTATTGTATTAACATTTCACTAAGTAGGTACTACGTTCATATTATTCATCAATTTCCAACAAGAATCAAGAATATTTAAAACCTAATGGTTTTTCTGTTTACTTCATTTTATATCTCAATAATATGTATATACCTATGCGTTTAAAACATTCCTCGCAAGGGGTCGCTGCGTGTCCTGCATTCTTGATTTGCCTCCAAAACTCATATCCGGCTTCTCCCGCTATTTTTAGCCTCGGATTAATATTGTGTTAACAAGTAACTCTCTTAAGATAAAATTCGTAGGAAATTGTTGAATATAATACGTACTGATAATATACCATTTGATTATTAAAGGGGATAGAAAAGCCGGCATTTGTATGAAGTGTATTTAATAAGTGTTTGTTTAAAATTATTTGAAATGAGTTTAGAAACCTTTTTTTTACGTAGGGGCAGTGTGACATCGTCCGACTGTATACACGATGGTGGTGGGTTCGATTCCCCTAGGAAAAACTGCAGGGAAATGATTATATTTCAATTATTTTCATTTCTCCGCTCTGGTGACGAAACACCTGCTACTTAAAATATGTTCAACAATTATTATTTTTTTTTTAATTTGAAATTGAATTGATTTTTATATGTTTTCGTTAGAATGGAAAGTGGAGAACGGAGTGTCTTGACACTAAGTTCTCACTACCTAGTTTCATAAAATGCATGGGTTTCCCCGTATAACTGAGTGATTAATACAGAGATAGACTGGTTAAAGTAAGAAAAAGAATATACTTTACCTGTTTTTTCATATTCCTAGCTTTTTTTAAAAAAACTTAAATATTTTTATCTTTGTTTATATAATTACTAACATTATAACTCTGAATCTTGTTTACTTTGAAACACACTAAGCAGAAAGGGTTAAAAGATATTATCTTCTAACTTAACCCTGTGGAGGGTTGTTTTATTAATTTATTTAGGCGCATATCTTTAGAATTATACAAATTTCATCATAATTGGCCCCATATGCGAAGTTTAATGGTTTACCCTGATTTTATCGCGGCTTAATACATTTTCTTGGGTAGGGTGTTCGAACATATCATTTTACTTAGCTAACTTAAATATTAAGTTGATTCGTTAAAACTTAAAACTCCTTATGTTGAGTATAGATAATAAAACATCAAAAATAGGTAATATAATACCTTTTTTTTTATATCTACTACATCTTTCAGCGTTGAGTTACGCCACTTAGAATATAATAGCTAAAAAAGAAGGATTGTAGAGCAGATTGCTTATTTCTCTCCCTCTCTTTTTTAATAAATGCATTAATAAAATGTATATGTAAAAAAAATAAAACAATTACCAAGACAAGTCAAATTTCCACTCTACTAATAGCAACACAGCTCGCAATTAAAATTAGAATATCTTAATTCATATCAAATCGGGGTTGCCATCTTAATGCGTGCTCCCTAATTCCGGTAAAACGGAGATAAACTCGTGTGTTCGGACATGTTTATTTGTGTAAGTGAATGTGCTAGTATACACATATTTAGACGTAATGACTTAGGATTACATTATTTCGTATTCTATTAGCAGTACCTATTAAGAATGTTAATTAGTTTTATGACAAACAATTAATTAGTTGAAATATATATGATTTTTCTTATTATAGATATCGATTTTTCATGTACTGGTCTTCTGACAATGATAGCGTTTAATTTAAAATTTAGACAAGATATTTAAAAAGACGTATGTGGTTAATTATAATAATATATGAAGGCTGCAATCGCGATTGGTTGCGGGTTCGATTCCAAGTCTCCGCTCTGGAGAAAAAAACTAAGTGTGTCGGTGCTGCCGCCTCTACACGCAATGTCTCGAATTGAAGAACGGGCGGAAATTGGAGAACGGAGTGTCTTGACATGAAGATAAAATTACTTGCATTAGTAGATAGTTATTTCATAGTTTAATTGTTTTCCATATTTCGTGCGTTTTTCCACGTTCCTTAGCGAGTACGTTTTTCAGTATAGTTAGGCAAATATAACTTGGTGTTCGACTGATTTTTCAAATTTTATTATTGATTTTCGACAAATATAGACAAAAATACTTTATATTTAATATTATTGTGGATTATTGGATTTGAATTCTTAGCTATGGCGCTTAGACATATTAATCTTCTTATATACTAATATAATCTTCCGTCTCAATCAAATAAGATAAAATTTACATTATTTATATGAGTAATTGATATTACGATATATATTATTATATTATATTAGAATGCATTTCATAGCTGTCTGTGTATTCTGTCTATATATTTCCATATACAATATTTAGTTAGACCACATAAGTTTCCTCAGGTTATCTTATATTACTTTTTGTGCCTCACATATTTGTAATTGATTCTTTTTTTTGTTTTATTATTAATATGAGTTGCACTGTAGAATAAAGTGTAAACAAAATAAATAAATTTGACGAAATTATTCACGATCTTATACAGAAACCAAAAATAAACAAATCAATATCATGGTTGGTAATAACAATATACTGTCAACTTGAAATTCTTTTACAATGACACTTGAAGAAATAAATTCCTTTCTTGAAATCAGTTATAAATATTGAAGCGTTGTTGATTCTATGCGTCCAAGAAATACTGTTAAGGTTAACCACCATTTTGACTTTCAGACCACGAATGCACTAACTGTTAGGCGAAGATTTATTTGACACCCTACCAATAAAATAAAGGTTAGGTCATTGCACGTGCGTCCCTTGCTGAATGTAGGGCAGAAGCGATCGATTCTGCTTAAAATTCCGTATCGGTTGTAACGTGGTGCGGGGATAAGTGACGTCACTAGTGCATTAGTTAGAACAATATAGCGAAATGAACATAACTTTGGCGATTTTATTTAGCTTCACGCTTTTTCCCGTTAAGTAGCCAGAGAGAACCTAGTGCCAAGACACTCCGTTCTTCACTTTCTGCTTGAATCTGAGATATTTTTAAGTGGCAAAGTTTGACGGTGCGTTTTGTCTTTTCACCAGAGCGAAGAAACAAAATTAATTGAAATATAATCATTGCTCCGAGTGGGAATCGAACCCACATTAAACGCATATACAGGCGCACTGCGCCTGCACGTCCATGGAGATATTAAATATATTGTGTTTAAGGCGCGGTTAACAGAATATGTAGAGAAAAGAAAAAAATATTTAGAAGTTAATTAATACCTAACAATATTTTGGTTATATACCTATTGCTTTTATTTTACAATTTATATTTGTGATAACACATGCTGGTAATGGAATCAATCATAGATAGACATGAATTTAAACACTGATAATAATTTTCCGCCCGTTTGTCTAATTACATAAAATTTCTGATTCGGCAGAAAGAGGAGATTAGCGTGTAATAGATTAAGAATATTTTCTTAGATCTCTTATAAAGGCAACAAGTTTAATTTACTACCTACTATGTAACATGCAGTCGATACACTGAACAAATAATTATTGTTTTAAATTTTCAATTTAAATTAATCCAAAAAATCGCAGAAAAATCTACAAAAATAGGCGTAAACTAGCCATTTTATTAATACATTACAAGAAATTTATGAAAATTAAACGTTACGCAACATTCCCTTCCAACAAATCATGTTTTTCCCACGTTTTCGTCGCGAAAATATTTGTTAATTTGTCAGTTTTGATAAAATTATATTTTTTTATTTTCTTAGTTTTAGTTTTAGTAGTCATCTTAATTATAATTTACCTACTTCCAAATTTTATTCTAAAGTAAAACATTTATAAATAGTACTTAATTATGTATTTATATGTAACATTCAATAAATTCTTACTAGATAAATATTTGGATTTATTTTCATTATTCACACGTGGCTGAGTCTAAATTAGTCACAAAACAATGCTTTTACTATAGTTATCAGGGAGGTACCAGTCAGTACACAGCTTGCCTAATAAAAAAATATGTGCAGGGCGTGAATAGAACCCACGACCTTAGTTAGTTAGCAATCGAAGTCACTAGCCACGAGACCTCAAGTGTAATCGACAGATGTGCTTTTATATATTTTTTTACAGATACTGAGTAACTGAGTAATAATTAATAAAAATGCCTTTTAACATAGGTACGTACACTAAAAATTTCGATGTCGTCGAACCGAAACGCGATTGGTGATTCCGATATCAGAAACTCCCAATGTCAAGATCGTGGTTCAACAACACCTGTCGAGAAAAAATGAAAATCACGAATTATCCAATAAGAAGCAGTTTTCTGGTTCAGTGTGAAACGGGTATGCTCATTGTGGGATGGAAATGATTTATTGCTGTATTATATGCGAGTTTTCATTAAATATTGATTGGTTTATTTAAATTTAAATTTTGTTTCAGATTTGAATTATTTCATTGAAATTAATATTTTGGTTCTTTTTTATTATGCATACATATAATTATAAAAAAGAAAGCCTATCTGCAAACAGCTTCACGCTCTATCCTGCATAGCAGGGTCGGCAAAGAGAACCTATAATATGTAACACTTCGAACTCCGCTTTCCTCTTGAATTGGAGATACCTATTGTGTCTTGCCCGGCTTTATCTTACAAGAAAAAGGAAAAGAAATAAGTGTCTAAATTTATTTTTATAACACTTGTATAATATAATCTAATATAATTTCAACAATTTTCTTTCTTTATATATATCCGAAATATATCCGATAACTCCATAGATATTATAGATATTACGAGTATATATCCGCTCCTCTAGATATTATATATCCGCTAACTCCACCGCTCGCAATGGACTCGCAACCCGCGTACCAATGCGTCCGCGCTGTAAGCTTCGCGTGACCGTGTCCGAAGGCGATCTCTTTATTGATTATAACCAGGGACTGTTTACCGTAAATACCTCCAAAACAAAAACATCGGAATGGTGAAACACTAGTCGAATGATTTAGGAATTTTTGTTTAGGAAACAACAAGCATTGTTCTTGTCTGCAGTTTTTGTATGGAATGTAGACAAAACATGGCACGTGATAACAAGCCTACTTATCTATGGGGTTTTTTTTATTTCCCCGCTAGTAACAGATCAAAATAATTTAAATGCATATTATATATACTACTAATTTAAAAGTTTATATAATCATTTGTGCATCAAATTCAGTCTTTAGATTTTCTAATGCCTTCTTTTGAAATGCTTTAATTAGAGATTTAAAAAGTGTTTTACAATGCGAAGTACGAGTACGATACGATATTTCTATATTTTTTGCGTAAAATTTCATCATTAAGTACGAACATTAATAAAAAAAAAGACTAATAATTCATCAGTGACTTGTAAATAGTACATATTCATAAAAAATATTACAAAAAAGGAAACATCCATATAACCATCCATCCATAGATATAATTTCTTTATAACAATACGGTATTGAAGTGGTTCTAAACAACCTATAGTTAGACAGTCTAACTGTAATGTTATATGATACAATTTGCAGGTCCAGCTAAATTGCTGACTAGCGGACGGAAGCCGCAAACGCGTAAACGTCCGGCTTGACTAACAGGACCTGAGATAATAGGGCAATGTTTCATTTCGATTGCAATGAAGTATAATTTCTTACAGAAACATCTGTATATATTTTTTTTACTTAGGTAAAAAACTTGTTTGACTCAAAGTAAAAAGCTAAAAAGCACATTTTTTCTATATAGAAGATAGAAGGGATGGAGAACTTAGTGTCATGACATGATATGAGTAGTGGCATGTAGGTGTTGAATTTCAGAAGTGGAGCTTTATCTCAATAGAGCAAAAGAAGTGTTAATTTTTAAAGAAGATTTTTTAAGTTACAATCTTATTGTAATTAGTCATAGGATAAAACTGTAAATAGTTGACATGTAGATAAGGAAATAAAAATTTACTAGTTATTAGAGCTTTTTTAACAATATAACAATATATTTTCCTTGTATAATGCGGTTAGGCCTAATAAGAATGAAGCGGGTTCGGACGGCATCCTGTGATAGCTGCTCGGCATATTAACTGCTGTTGAATGTGAACGAACTTGAACTTCACTTAGTTACAATCGATTTCTAAGCTTATTGCATATGATGTACTTACTACCTGATGTTGGATCTAATCTTATCTAATGTAGATAAAATGTTCTTAGAATCAAAATTTTGAAAAGCATGTGGTTTTTAAATATAAATTTACGAAAAATAATGATTTTCTATATTTCCTTACTCTCAACTCAACTCAACTCAAATTTTATATGTTTTAGTAATAAAATAATTAAAAACAAACATTATACAAATTAAATTAACGTTTTTAAATGATGCCTTGGTACTCGCTTTATTTGCTTACTATATCAAGATTTTATTTGTTATGATATTTTATATGTTAGATAAAGGATGGCAATACTTACATACTTAAAAACGTAATGTTGATACCTACTTGAACCTAACTACCTGCTTAAACGTGTACAAACATTTTGGTAAAAACAGATATTCAAGCATCAAGCATCAGCTGAAAAAACCCAAATCTAATTGAAAATTCAATAGCTCTCATAAATTTCCGCTCACAATTACATTATATGAAAATCTTAAATTATTTCAAGTACCTTTCTATATAAAATAAAATATCTTGGAGTAATATTATTGAAAGAATTCACTGTCATTACAATTTTAATATAAACTGCCACGATACTATACATGTATATTAAGAATACTCATAGCGCGACGTATTGATTTAGACGCGTCGTGGGCGTGGCCTCCATACCTACTTGTTCTATATAGGTATACCTAAGTATTAGAATGAAATTATCTTTATAGGAAAATATTTCCTTTAACATTACTTTATTATTTAAGAAGAAGATTTATTTGTATGTAAATTTACTTTAATTTAATAATAGCTTAAAGTTGTAAAGTCAACTCTATATGAAGTATAATTTGTGAAATGAAAAAACTTAAGCAGCTTCACACTTTTTACCGCAGCAGGTTAGCCATAGAGAGTGTCAACACACTCAAAGCAACGACCAGCTTTTTTACCATAGCGAAGAATGCAATTAAATTAATTATTTGACGACTAAATTAATTATTCAAATTTAATTTCTCTAAGCAGGGATCGAACCCATAAGCAATCATGTTTTCAGTAAAATGATGGACGAAGGGAAACTTATGAGAATTCTTTGTACCTATTTTAATTATAATAAAAAATGTCTTATTATATTATAAATCCATCAACATCATTTCCACCGGAAAGTCGACACTACTAAAAGAACTGACTTTTTGCTGGCTAGATCAATTCAGATCTAATTTCTTGTAGAAACTTCAGTAAATTGACATTGGATAGAGGTCGAAATACACTTGATGCATTTTTTCTACCCAATACCTATAGGACACGTGTCTTGATTCAGCACTAAATAAATTCTATGATTAGTTATTTTCTATACGCTATTATTAGTACTTTGTAGGTGACTAGTTGGTAATGTTCGTTGGTTTCACTACGCTTTAGTTTTTATACGTTTATGTTTTTCTCTCTTTATCAGTATAAACAAACAGGCAAAATAACAATAAAATCAATTAATTTTTTTGCTTTAAATTATATCTTAGAGATAGTATAATTTTTTTATCCGTCTATTTACGTTGTCACGTAGAACACCCGCAGCTAGTTGTTGCTTGGTGTAATTTTTACTTCGAGTCACGTTTTTGATGTGTTTATTAAAAGTAAATACTATCAAAACGTGATTTCTTTAAATGATTTTAGGTAGAGTCTGTCAGATGGTAAATCACATTTGAATTGCAAAATATGACATGTTTTTAATTAAGTTTTCAGTATTGTTTTTATTTAATTGCTATCCTGTAAACTATACTTTTGTTTATCAGATGAATTGCTATGTAGTAAGGAACAAGGATTGATTACTATTTTATAAGAGTACGATAATCGGTGAGGTGTCAGGTCAGCCATACTGTCGCTTCATTGAAGCGTGTTTTATTATTCAACGATCGGAGAATGACGTTGACCTGTTAACGGAGCCTTTGGTAATAATTAAAAATCATCGCGCGGACAAACGCAACCGCAACAAAACTCTTCGCAACTGGCGCAAATCCAACCTACATCTCTTTCTATATTCTATGAACGGAGGCTATAAACGTATTCCTGAACATATCACGTAGGCGACTACTACCAATTTTAACCAATCAGAGCGCGACAATTCAACTTAATAGTCCAGGCCACGCCCAATCACGTAACCGCCTATTACGGCCCGTGTAATACGCAGGCTTTTAACTTCGTGATGACGTCCGATCGATGCTCGTCTCGCTCGCGTGTATAGTGCCGTCTCACTCCGATCCCCGAGCGAGGCCGTGTGTCTAGGCCGAGTGTGATAGAGTCGTGTTTGGCGCGTGCTCGCCCTCAGTTGCACGTCCGAGGTCGAAGGAGGGGGACGCATGCAACTGTTTTCGATAATCGGCCGCGCGTTCCGTACGTGAAAATCGGACAGTACACAGCCAGTCACGTCTGCGTAAAAACGGATATATGCCCAGAATATTTATTAAGTGGGTGGCTGTGCGTGACTTTTCTCCAATGAATAACCCCGTAAACGATCGAGAATAGGATAGTTTGTTAACTGAGAACGTCTGCGCCTGAAACAATTAGTTACGCAGTGCTGCGGCTTCGCGACTTGTGATCTTTTTGTGATAAAGAACTGAGGAGCGAAATGTTTAGATAGAGACAGAACTTAAATAAAGAGTGTGTGCTAAAATGGTGCAATTTTAAATATTTTATTAGACTTTTAAAATGCGTGTGACAGCGCGGGAAAGTTTGGACTAATCGAAAGGAACTAAGTGAAAATGTTGCCGTACCAAGCAGTGGCTATGGACTACGCAGTGGCGTCAGCTGGTTTCCACCACCAGAGGCCCGGTGGATTGCCAGGTGTGATGGGTCTACCGGGGCCTGGGCCTGGACTCAACCCAGGCCTGAACACAGCGTTCACCCATTCCTGGTTCGTACAGACAAGCCCGGATATCTGTCGGCAGCAACAAGCATCCAACCAATCGCATCTCGAACCTGGGCACGTTTCATTTTTTTCTTTATATTTTCCTTTTTTAATTAATTATTATCTTTGGTTTGCTGGTAACACTTTAGTCTGATCACCTAATATAATGAATTGAGTACAAAAGTACCTACAAATATTAACTATAATGCTCTATATAGAGTCTTTTATTATAGTACCATAATATCACTTAAAACAAAACAGAAAAAGTGCTGTAAGTAAATTAAGGATTTAAACCTATATACAATACCCAATGAGCATTTTTTATAATTTTGCTTCTATTTATTTGGAAAGCTTCTTTTAATGTGCTTAAATACATTAGATCTGTGTGAAGATTTATGTTATTCGTGTTGTTTACTTTTGTTCTTTAGTATAAATTAATTTTAAGAAATATAAGAACCAAAATAACTTAAAAGCTTTTATATCCAAATCCTGTTCTTTTAATTAACTTCAAAATTTTAAAATAATATAATATCGTATCCACTTTGCAATTAACAGAAAAAAATCCTACAATATAAATATTACAATACAAACGTATACTAAGCCAACTACGTAAGACAATAAAGTTTTTAAGAGCACGAGCGAAATTACCTTCAAAATTATGTTTAGATTTTATCTCTACGACATTGTAGCTGGTTTTTGATTTGATCATTTCTAGGCGAGGCATCATTACGACTCAATGTAGTCAGATTTTAAATTTGTCTAGCTATTTAAGGAGTATAATAATAAATATTAAAAATTACGACTTCAACTGTTGGCATGCATTATATTGAATTCGAATCCCACTCGGAGAAATGATTATATTTAATTCCCAACATACAATGTCTCGAATTCGGGCGGAAAGTGGAGAACGGGGTGTCTTGGCACTAGGCTTTCTTTGCCAACCCTTCTACGGGATAAAGTGTGCAGTTGAAACAAATAAAAATAATTTATAATAAATCTTTATAATATATTAAAGTTACTATCATCTTCCGTATTACAATAACAATACTAAAATTGTACATGAGCAATCTTACGTAAAATGAGATACCATCGTAACGTGACTCGTACGATATACCGGCGCAGGCGCAGGGTTACTTAAACTTTATATGCCATGTTGACGGTCGCAAGAATTGTAATAAAAGACTATTAAAGTATTATAAAATTAGCATTTAAATGCATCTAGTAATAGGTTCCTACTAGTGCTTCCCACTAAAGTATAGATTATGATAGGTATTTAATGCATCTTAGACGTTGATTTCTTTAGAGCGTCCTCAGTAAATCTTTAATTTTTTACTAACATTACTTCTAATCTAATCTTTAATTTTTTACTAAGATTATTATTAATACTTAATTCAGGCCGCAGTTGGATGGTTCGACCTACTGGGGGTAATGATTATATTTAAAATATATTTTTTTATTGTTATATTCATTACTATTATGGTATGACAGTTCGGACAGACACTTCATCGTATTGCGTATTGAAATACTCAATATGATGAATTCAGGCGAAAAGTGGAGAACGTGGAGTCTGGACACTAAGTTCTCTATGATTACTATAATACACACATTTTAAATATCAATTCGAAATAAACTGGATAACTGTTTATAAGTGTGCAAAAAGTGAATAATAGACTATTTTGCAACAGCTACATTTACGCTACTCTATCATTTGTATTAAGTCATCGTAATGACTTAATTCTATGTATGTTTGCAAATACGTTTTTTTACATATCATAATTCTAATTTAGTACCATTATTAGTATGAATTATTTTTTCACAATCGTTGAGAGACCTTTATAAATCGATTTTTTAACGATTAAATAATACTTTAACTATTTTTAGTCTGTATCGCTGTCACTAGTAAATTATCTCTTACAAAATACCATGTGGTGTTAGAGTATGATGGCAATGAGAATTTAAACACGTTTATACTCCTTTTGTATTGAAAACAAAGTCTTTTGACTCAATTCAAGAACCCTTTCACACTTCATCAAAATCTTCCCCGTAAAAACCTTAAGAAAACAAAAAGGCGGTCCACATCCGTTGTCTAAGCTATTTTGATTGGAAAATAAAAGCCGTGACTAAATGATGCGTCGTATATCACATGACTTTGAAATTGATTGAAAAAATATTTCGATTTTTTTTTAACCAGATTTTTTTTTAATATAAGTATATGCGTTTCTTAAGATTTACAAATGAAATAGATTACAAGAAATAAAACTGAATTCTAGAAATAAAATCTATATATTTATAGATTTTATTGCTGTTAATTAAATCTAAAGAAACAGTGAATTTTTACTAAGTACATTTAACAAAACATGAAATACGAGTCGCGACCTCCGAATTTCAAACACTTTAAAATTAACCAGTGTCATAAACATAGAAAAACGCATAAAAAATAAGATATAAGCGCAAGCTATCATTATAAAGCGTTTTAGAATACAATTTAGGTCAAGCGTGCCTTTCATATGCGGTTAGTTGTTTGTCAAAAAAAAACAAATATCAATATCGGGAACTGTAACTACTGAGCATCTCGTAATCATTAGAAGATTAACCAAAGCCAATATCTTAACGAAATACGATGTTTTCATACAATTTTGTATTCTATGCCTCTACGTTAGTGCTGATTTGGGTTAAATAATTAAATTCTTATTTGAATTTAGAAACGATAGCCGGCCCTTTTACAATATATGGATCTATTACGTTTTGTCTCGCGTTGTTCTTGTGGCCATATCACAGGTTGCTCTTAAATATTGAAGAACTAAGTAGTATTGAATAAAATAAATATTGATTTGTAAATAATTTACATAAAAAAAATTACTAATAAACGCCTTACAAATGTGTCTTGATATAATTTGATATTACACAATAGAACAGTAATTTTGTATAGCTACAGCTTGTTGTTCAGAACTGTACGACAAGTGTAATTTTCATACATTTGTATATTATAGATTAATCCAGTGACAGTCTGATCGTATACACAATGGTTGTGGGTTGGATTTCCACTCGGGGAAATAATATTTTTTGTATCTCCGCTCTGGTGACACAACAAACCGCAAGTCAACACGCAATGTCTCTGATTCAGGCGTAAAGTGGAGAATCTTGATACTTTCTATAATATATGAAAATAAAATATTAGTTTAGCAGTATATCACGTCAAGATGCATATACAGATGCAGAAAACATGCAGAGAAGATATAAATCTTCTGTGTATAGTAAATATTGTTGAACACCATCTATAGTACAGTAGTAGGTTCAATCAACGCGAACGCTGAATCACGCTAATTCGTCGCGCCCTCTGTCCATTGGCGTTTTTGTGCCGCTCCGGATAGCGTGGCTTAACACTTTCAACTAGAACATATTATCAAGCAATTGAGAAAAAATATTCTTTCAATATGTTTTGAAACTGACTGGATATCACATATTGAATGGGAAATAGTTTGGAAGTGCAGATTGAAAAATAATTAACTCATTTTTAGAGTTATGTAGACGAATGTAGGCAGTATTTGTTATTAGTGTAACGAAATATGCTTAGCGTTAGATCCCGTTACAAAAGACTGAAAAATCGGGAACAGGAAGTACGTTTTTAAACGTACTTGTTATGTGTACTTATTTACTTACTGTGTATTATGAAGTGTGTATTTGGCTTATAAATAATGAGAAAATAACATAAAAATTTACGTGGGTATATTTCGATACCAGGCGTGGGTAGGTCGGTAAGTGGCATTTGCTTGTATCTTTTATCAATACTAATAGGCATCAGGATTGTATTTATGAGGTGACTATATAAAAAAATGCATGCAATTGAGGTTTCAAATAAAAAAAATATTTTTTTTATTTAAAAAGTATTTAATAACATAAATCTAAATTTACGAATGCAATTAAAATTGCTTGCGCTTGATCGAAAATACGATATGCGCGTGGTGCAGGTTTAAAAAAAAGGTTTAGAAGCTTACTTTTTACATATCTGTGCCAATATAATAATCATTACATGTTAAGTGTTGATATATAATTATATTATTTATTTAAAATAGAAAAATCAAATCAAACCAAAACAAAATTTCTCAAACAGAATAGCAAAGCAATAATTTCTGTAGCAGAGGCAGCCTACACAATGTAGCTAGAGTTTACTGATTTCTGCAATAATAATTATTATTTTTAATACTAAATACAAGTTGATTTATTGAACGCTAATGAATGACTGCTACCGGTTTCGAGTCCGGTCGCTCCGAGTGTGCACTGCCTTTGAATATTAGCGCCGGGGGTAATAAAGAAAATTAGGAGGTGTGAGAACACAATTTTTTACTGTACTTAGTTCTAGCATATTTAACACATTAACAAGCGTTTATTAGATTCACTTGTATTTAATTAAGTAAATCTTTTAATAGTAATTGTAACTACTTCTAAATTCTAAATTGTAAAGTCCTATACATGTGCGAATTCCAATTACCTAATGTCCTTGGTAGAACGACTAGACGGTAAAGAGTTTTTTAGTGTTATACGTACTACGCTATCGTGGCACCGTGGGACAGAGTCTGACTGTAAAACGCCATTGGCCATTGTGGGTTCCATTCCCAATCGGGGGAATGATTACCTCTATGCTTAAAATATATTAATCTCGCTCTGGTACCTTAAACAAAGCGCGACGTTGAGTTCCGATTTAACATGCAATGTCTCGATTTCGGGCGGAAATTAGAGAACAGATTGTTTTGACACTAAGTTCTCTCTGACTGCCCTAGTATGCGGGAAAAAGTGTGAAGCTGAAATAAAAGGACTAGTATTCAAATGTAAATTTGAACCTCCGCTTACCGTTGCTTTTTCATCTACTGACTTATTTTTGTGACCATAATAATATTTTTTCTTAATAATTGACACAAGATTGTCGATGAAATGAAACCGTTATTGAACGTAAAACGGATGTAGCTAAGAAATAGTTTCATAAAAACAGTATCAATTTGAGTCTGCGGTCTCGATAATGTTAGTGCAGGTGTTTTTCAATCGAAATGCAATTTTGAATTAAATTTCCTTATTATTATAAGAAATTTAAAAACGATGTACAAAAAGTTTGTTTATATTTAAGAAAAAGTTACATTATTAAAAATATCAACAATATTTTATAAACATTTCTAGAAATTGTATAAAATATCGCAGCCGGACTCGAACCCGCGCCTCTTGGACCTTGTCCAAGACATGCAGCCACGAATGCCTGGCTTGGACGAGTTCCAACAGATCAGAGCGCTTGGACCTTAATACCTTTTGTATAATTGTTTTGCATTAACCAAAATTTGTGAATACACTTTAAAAATATTCAAATACTAAAACTTTTTTTAGTATTTAAGACATATTTTGTTTAAAGCCTCTTACGTATTTGAGCCTGTATCAACAATATAATATATTTTAATGCTCTCATCTAGACACAGTATGTTAGTCTAAGATAAAATAAAATGCCTTGATTATAAATAGATTAACTCGCTTATAATTTTGGATATTTGAAATTCTTTAAGTACTTTCATTCTATAACATACTAAAATTCTCACCTTACATAGGTAATATATTCTAAACTAAATCTAAAAACTAAGCAAACAAAGTCGCGTGCAGCAGTAACATATATTCCTTCATTAAATACGCGATCGTTACATATAAATAAAATATAAAATTACACTAGAACCAAAAAATAATATTTAAGTTAAGTTAAGCACTGCGTCATTTACATTTTTATAGCCGTTATCGTCGTTTTCGCTGACAATAACTTGAAATGCGGTACTATCATGACGACATGTCTGTCTTTAGTAAATTTAGTAGGTAAATACGCTTTATAATCCAAATCTAGTTTAAACAATATTTCATTTCTTTGTGTTCCTTTGTGTTGAATAAATAAGCTTTTTATATTTCAAGTTTTTGCTAAACCCAAAATTTCTTTTCTACAGAACACTTGCGGTTATTGCCCGTTTTCATGATCACACTATTATTTCACTATAAGTTTAAATTTAAATCTAGTATTTGGGATAAGAAATTGTAAATCGATTTACAGAAAAAAATATAACTGAGACACTAAACCTTCAAATAGCAACCATTGTAAAATCTAGAACCCTAGAGATTGTATACGACTGCCCTAACCTAGGCCAGAAATTGTCTATGACTGTCGTTTCTGTGTCAAAATCTATCAATACATTTTCAGATTAATAGATCTACGGTACTAACTTATAGCATATATATTTTAATACTATCGAACAACAGCTTTCTACTGCGAAGCTTTTCACAAATATTTAATATAAATTCCGATACTAAATGGTCTATATAACATCTATCAATCAAGTAGGCCTAGTATGGATTAATCGGACAAGTGTCCCGAAAATGACATATTATTTCCCCTTTACCTCATCAATGGACTTTTGTACTGACCCCTGTTGTTTTAATTCCTTCTTTTAGGGTTGAATTGGCAATAGTAGGGTGGCTATTGTCGATCCATTATGGTCGCTATCATCAAGTGATTTTCTTGCAAAATGTCTACTTAGTAAAGAAGCGTTATATAATAAATTTTGTTTGAACTAATTCGGCTTTTTAAGTCTGTATGAAAATACCAGTATTGAGATGTTTTTGTTGAAGAGTTAGTGGTTGTATGAATATGTAAAAGTTTTTGGGTTCTTTTTTACGAAAATCATGCGGATGAAAAAGAACGACTTTTTTAAAAAAAGGCATTTACCAAGTGCACTAATAATTTTTTTACAAAGGCAACGTGTGTTTTAAGAATCAAACGGTCTACTTGTCACCATCATCATCTATATCACATATTTATAAAAATATATCTAAATGGTAAAATGGTAAACGAAATAACTTGTAACCAGACTAAGTGTATTTGTGAAAATCTAAATAAAATGTGTATAGTACAAATTCAGTATGCAAATAATAGAAATAAGCCTAAAAGGCCCAATAATTCCTTCTATACAAGATGAAAGATAAAATGTTTTAAATTACAGACAAGTTAAAGGCAATCACATTGAACCTAAACTGCATGTTTCCAGACAAAATATAAGAAAAATTCACTCCGCCCCGGGCGCAATCAGCCGTCCCTTCAGTCGATTATTGCAAATAACTATTATTTCCTTCTCCTTTCAATTGGCAGCGAATGCGCCCTAACATTCTCTTTGTATTGCTAATTTTAAGTAATTCTAGTTTTACTCTATTTAGAGACTCCTAAGGTAGTACATTTATCGAGGGTTATTGTATTATTAGTATTTATTTTATGTATAATAAACATTCTGTAAAGGAATCTTATATTATGAATCTACGGCTTTTCCACTCTCTGCGAGATTGACAGATAGCAAGTGAAAGATCGTTCTCATTCTATCCGGTCCATATAGGGACATTGCATACCGAATGCCTCACTCAGTCACACAGAAAAATCTCCTATGATAAATATACCTAAGTATAAGTTTTAAACCAACATCCATTGTATTGTTAGAAACGAGCACAACTAGTCCGATTATTTGTCACAAATAAATAATATAAATAGACTACAAGACATTAATTACTACAAAATATTAATCAATACACGTTATTAATGAAATATGTTATCAGATACATTATAGATTTTTAAACGTATTTGTATCTTTCATTTGATATTATCATAACAAACTCTATTCACTATATTTAAACGACGGTCGAAAATTGAGTGGCAAAATCTAACCCCGAGAAAGTCGATTTATGATAAAACTACGAGCATTATTCGTCAATTATTTGTATAAAATCCTGACCATCAGATGGGCCTAAAGTATCCCCAGATAACTATTTTATTCATAACAAAGCTATCCGCGGCAAATCCCGGTTATTGCATTTATGAATGAAACAATTTTCCAGTTTCGTTACCATTTCGACAGGCAATTTGCTAAGCGGCCGCTAACCATTAGTCATGCTTGTATCGACGCGTCGAGTAGATTGGCCATTTTTTGTCCACGGGATCACTGCCCACTGGGGTGCCCGACGGTTATATGCATAGTGATTTTTTTGTCAAACATTATATTTTGCTCTTATTTTCTATATTTTATTAATGTAATTTAGGTTTTACACGTGGAATCGCTCACATTAAGCTAGACTTTCTTTATAATGATATATAATATTTTAGACAAGTTCTAGTCTTTTTGGGGTGAAATGGAAAATATTTTTTAAATATATAATTAATAAACATATTTCTTGACAATTATTACTTTTTAATTCATAGATTTGTAATCTTTATTTAAAATAAAACATTTTTTTTATCTTTACATATGTCCCGGGTTGCACGGTGGCTATAGTCACTATGTTATACCTATCTGTATACAACGTGGCTTTGGTAAAGTGACGGTAACATTCGAAGCGCCATAATCAAAGACAGTTCTTTGTTAACTGTGATAGGTTATAATGATAGCAGAAACAATCGCAGACAGAGCTTGCCAGTTTAATATCTACATTAAAAATGTATATATTATAGCCAGTAAAGACTTAAAGCATTATTTATATATATAATTTTTTTCGATTAATTATTCCAAAAAATTCCAACTAATTATTCTATTTCACAAACGTGGCGTTAAAATCAGCCACTCAACATGCAATATCCCCGATTTCGAAAAATGGATAACGTAGTGTCTTGACAATTAGGTTATTTTTGAATACCCGGTGAAGCTGAAAGCGTGTGTGATTCATAATATAATTTAGTCATTACTTGCCTTCATAAAAAAAAATATTTGTATACCTATTGAAGAAAAAACCGGCTGTCGAGAATATTTCATTAAATAAGGTGACGTTCGAAATTGTTTCTTTCACGGTCTAGATTTTTTGTACTTTGTGAATCTAGAACCTAATTTTAGTAAATAAAACCGGGAGATTGTTTATTTTTTCTTTGATTTTACACAATATATTTTACTTCATTTTTGTGGTTACCCATTTTGATTATGATTTTACATTTTTTACAGCAGATGTCATGTGAAATTTGAAAGAGAGATTCAAAATAGTTGGAGCTAAATTGTGTTTTAAGCTGAAAAAGTTAAGTAAAAACAGCATTGAGAGCGGACTGAGACGCTACGAAAATTAATATCTACACAAACTCAAATAAACATCCGTGACCGCTTACTTATGATGTAAAAAGTAAATAAATTCAATAAAGCTTTGAAATTGCGATATTACTTTATTAAATTCTTTTTGAATATTTTTTTGTGTTAGTAATAATAAAGAAATAATTATGTAAGTATTTATTAGAACAAACTAGTACAAACAAACTCGTTTCGAAATGATTTGTGCTCAACTCATACGTTCGAAGCGCCACAAATAAAGAACTAAAGTGAACTACTAGATAAACTACATTTGTATCTAGTAGATAATATATAGATTGAATATTGCTGTCATTATCCATAGAAATATTAAAAACTAAATCAAAAATTTAATTCAAAAAACTCACTCTGAGGATTGATGTATTATTTTTTTCAGCCTAACGTTTTTTCCCGCATAGCGGGAGGTAGGGAAGACCTAGTCAAGTGTCAAGACACTTCGATCTCCACTTTGCGATTGATACCCGAAATCGAAATAATGCGTATTGAGTGGCGGAATTCATCGCCACTAGAAAGGTGTCTTCGTCTTGATCACTAGAAAGGAGAAATAAAAGTAATTGAAATATTACCATTCCCCCGAGTGAGGATCGAACCCACAACCATCTCGCCCATGCTGGCCCAGTGCACAACAATAGTCTTTAATATTCAAAATATTTACTTTCGACAACTGATTACAACTTTATGGAGTGATCTTACACTAGATTCACTAGTTTTTGTTCAATAAAATTTAGGAGATATCCAAAATCAACTTTTTGTGTCGTGTATGTGTTAACAAAATTAACTTAACAAATATATGTAACATAAAAAGACTACACTTGACAATTACAATCAATTTTAATATAAACAGATGCAATCAATATCTTAGCCCCTATTGCTATTCCTCTCGTGTTTCAAAGGAAAATTGGATATGACGTGATTATTAAAGTCCGTCTAAGGAGCGGCAATTTAGAGAATCCAAATCCATGGTCCCAGTGGACTGTCCATTTAGATTTATTTGTACGTTTAGTTCTAGCAGTATTATTGTTAACTAGAGACCCGCTTGGCCTGCGTATACTATTTATATATTCGAATAAAATTTGCTTAAATTTATAATTCAAATTGAAACTTTTTTATTTATGAACTGATTGAAATGAAATTAGTACTAAATGGTAAACAAAGTTTACTAAAATACAATAATCAAAAATGCATTTAAATCGCGTAACCTGTTTCTGAGATTAGCGTGCACAAACGCACAGACAAACATTAAACATTATTGTTTTGGGTTCTATTACATTTATAAATGCCCCCAATAATATATATTTTTAAATACTCGTATCTTCCATGTAAAGACAGAAATCAGTTACATTTTTATTATTTGTATAGATTTTGTCAGTATAATTGTCCAAATTGTTTTATATATATATATATTCTTTCTGTTTATATTCTCTATCTCTTTTTGCTTCCTAGTGACAATGCACTTCCTTCTCCACTCTCCGTCTATTACATTTACCTTATTAATTGTGTACGAAATATGTAATTTGTAGAAGGCCGTCGTGGCGCAGTGGGACAGCGACTGACTGTATAGGCCATGGTTGTGGTTTGAATTCCCACTCTGGGGAATAATTGTACTTAAATATTTTTTTATTTATCCTCTTTGGTGAACCAAAGCAAAGCACAGCGTTGTCCGCCACTCAACGCGCTATGTTTCTAATTGAGGCGGAAAGTGGAGAACGGAGTGTCTTGACACTAGGTTCTCTCTGATCACTATGCAATGCGGGGATAAGCGTGAAACCAAAGATTTATATATATTTGTACATATAAAGTATTTCGCTTCGTGTATATGGTTACTTCATATATATTTTTTATTTAATCACGAGAACCTTAAATATTTAACCTGAAAGAATGTAAGCCCGCGCCCGTAAATTCCACGCTTAAGTGATAAAAAATTATCTAGATTAACCTCGTAATGACGTCGCTCACCAAAGTATTATAACTGTTTATATTCAAATGAACTTAACTAGTGCCTATATAATTTAGTATATTTTTAAATGCATAATACATGTAATAGAGCTAGTGGTCGCCATCTCTTTAGTTTAGTATACAACAATTTCGGTTGTAAAAACCAGAACACTATATTTTTCCGTTTACGTAGGAATTTCCGGATATACTTTCCTAGTGTACACTTCCAAGGAACCTATACGGTAAATTTCCAGTTTCTAAGCCTAGCACTTTTGGATGTGCACTGGCAGTCAGTCAGTGAGCAACAGATGAGTTTTATAAGCTATGTATTTTTATTATTGCTATATTTGAAAGTATCTGACTGGTTTCGAGTTACTTAGACATAGCTACTATTACTTCTAATACTATTCTACAAATAATTTATATAAAATGACATGAAAATAGTAAACGGATTGACAAACTATATAGCTTCGGCCCATCACACATGATTATATAAAAAATCCATCGAATTCCATTGAATTTCCACGATACAGAGTGTATTTTCTCTGCACTTTTCGATTATTTAACTAAACTAAGTTATTCTAACATTTTAACATTTTTTTAGTGTTATTTACTTTGGATATCAAAATATTTTCCGTTTGTTCATGTCATCCCGCCACGTTCTTACTTTTATACGTTTTCCAAAAATGCTACTTACATTTTATTTAGCAAATTATTTACCTAATAGGTATTTAATTCGGAATTGCCAATGGTTGACATTCGATTAAACTATGAATTAACACTAAATATATTATAGTTTCAACTATTTCTGCTTAGTAACGACAGCCTTTTCGTTGCGAGGTTTTCGCCGAGTCATATTAAGCTCATCTCGAGGGCTAGTGTCCCGTGAGACGCCTTCCGATTATTGAAGATATATTTGGATTGAACAGATTTTGATAATGGTTTTATATTACTTTAAATAATTTTACAAGTGATATTTAGTGAGCAGGTATATTTACATAATATATAGTCATTCATATTTTGTTAGGTATATTGTACGGAAAAAAATGTATTTTGTTTCTAAACAAAATAGTGAATTCTAGTTTTGCCACCTCACATTTTTTTTCTTGCCTTAGTTTACGACACTCCGTTCTCCGCGTTCCGTCCACATATTTTAAAATAATTCTCATTTTCAAGTTGTATACCATTTTTCTTATAAAATTATTTTTATTCCACTTGTAAAATTAGTTTAGTCTCATATAATTTAAGAAAGTATATTATCTAAACAATTCACACTTTGAATAAGGTTTAATGATATAGTATAATATCAGGACTAGGCAGTCGCACTACATAGCCTAAGCCAAAGGTGACGAAATGGTCAGCGTGACCTTTGCTTGGACACGCATATTTCAGATTAGGCAGTGTATTTATTATCTTTTGACATTACATTAAGATATTTTTTTCACAAATCAAATTGTGTACCTATATACAAATTTAATGATGAATACTTTAACATTGAGTTCCGCAAACACACAATGTCTCGTTTCTCCGCGAAAAGTGGAGTACGGAGTGACTTGGCACTTGGTTTTGCTTTGACTACCGTTGCTTTGCGGGGAAATGTGTTTACTAGGAGGGAGGGAAAAGGATTTTATCTTCATATTATTGAGTTAAATGCATTTTCACTATTACATGATTATTCTTTTTAATAATCTGTGTAAAAAACGATCCTATACTGGCGCTGCCAACTCAAGAAGAAACAAACGCTATTATGTCTACACAATATTTTTTGTATAAAACATTTTATTTAAACATTTGAATAGTGCAAGTCAATTAATTCTTAACATATTACTTTAAAAAGAAACTCAAAGACTTACAATTATTTCCTCGCTAAAGGTTCATGCTTTGAAAATGCTATTATACTATCATGAAGTATGCAAATATTGTGACACGAAGTGGTTCAAAATAGTGTTGTAAAATTACCTTACATTATTGTTTTCAGGCAAAACTAATAAAAACGTATATTTTTTTAATATTTTTTAAAGTATTATTCGCACACTTAGGAAATTGAAAAACACATTAAGAAAACGTAAAAAAAATTGAAAGTAGCGGGCTTTGAACCCGCGCCCCTTGAAAACCGTTCAAGCGCTCTGACCGCTAAGCCATGCGTTCTACATCCAGCTGCGTCGAAATTCTTATACGCTTATTACAACTTATATTTGTTGTCAGCATCTCTGTAGAGAGATTTTTACAAATTTCTGCTACCCATAGATTATTCTACGAACAATCGTTTGGTAAGAGAGAATGCTATTTATTAAATATATACGTTTTCTTAATATCGTCTTTTTCAATTTCCTAAGCGTGCGAATAACACTTTAAAAAATGTAAAAAAAATATTTAATAAATAGCATTCTCTCTTGCCAAACAATGGTTCGTAAATTTATATACGTTTTATACGTTTTCTTAATGACTTTTTTTTTTTTAATAAAAACTTGTTAATAAGTAAGATAGGAATGATACCAAATTATCAAGTGAAATTTAAATATATTAAAGTGGACAACGGAGTGTTGTGGACACTACCCCTGCTATGTGGGAAAAAGTGTGAAGATGAAAATAATAAAAATAATTTCACTGAAATCATTCCCCTGCGTAGAATCGAAACCACTTCCACCGCATTATCTTTCACACGTTGTACCATTGCACCACGAAAATATATTAAAATATACTAGTATAGTCAGTATGATAACTTAATAACTGCCTATAGGTACATACCACGATTATTCCCACATTATTAGTTTTAATGACAGAAACACTAAAATTTTATAGAATTATTATTATTCACGATTCACAAGATATAATCAAATATGGCGTCGATCATTACACTGATTATGAGATATAATTCGAATAATCGCCAGCTATATCAATAATATCGTAATAAGCCGATGACATTTTCATTTCCTATGTCAAATACAACATCCCCTATTTATGGACGAATAAATATTAGTTTCGTCGTTTAGTCAATGTGTAACGTTTGACGCTTGCTATATTTCTCTTTAGGTTTTATAGGATTAAAATATGGATGGTGCAAATATGGATAGTTTAGTAAAGTAATTTAAGACAAATGCTCTTTTTATAGCTTTTAGGTTGGTGAATAAACATTTTATTTGAAGTATTATAATGATAATATATACTATTTGTAACATTTTCTTAAAGTGTTATGCATACACTTAGGCGGGTTCAAATCCCGCTGCGTTCAAATTTTTATACGTTTTCTAAATATATATTTTTCGGTATATACTATATTCAAATCGCAACGTTCTTATTTTTCATACGAAATATGAACATGCTGTAAAAAGTTCATGAATAAATGAGAATGAAATATAATTTACACATCATAATTTTTTTAACGATTGCAATAGTCACGCCTTTTTCATCTCCACGTCAGTAGCCAGAGACAATCTAGTGTCAAGACACTCTGTTTTCCAGTTTCTGCCCGACTTCAAGACATTGTGTGATGAGTAGCTGACCTTAACATCGCGCTTTGTCCTGTGCGAAGAAATGAAAATAATGAAATTATGATAATTCATACGAGTGGGAATCGAACCCATAACTAATCGCGTTTACAGTCAGCCAGGCAACCATTTATACCATAACAAAAAGTAGAAAAAGTCATGCAAGATTTTCTAAAGAACTTCTAGCGTAGGAATGCCTTTATAGTTCTTACATTTGAATTTTCCAAGTGACCGTTGGTTCTAAAGGCCCCGGGGACTCAACGGTTGACTAAATTCCAGGGGCTCAAATGTCCGCTTTTAAAGGAACCTAGCCGACCCTTACTGTATGGGGTGTGAATTTCTCTTTGAAAAGTTTCACTCGGTTTAACTCTATTACGCCCACTACTTTGTATCGCATTTTTCACATCGGAATCCTATTTTCCGTAGAAAAAGAGTTGAGTAATAGAAATTCTTTTGTACTTACGTCATTTGTTGACATCGATCGATTGATAGTTATTTATCTTTGACTTGTGGATGTAAAGTAGTGAATTTATGCCTGACATTTTCTTATTAAAGCATTCGCAAAATACGTACAATATAGAGATTTCTATGAATTATTTACATGTTGTATTGTATTACTGTTTTTATATTGTATATAAAAAATATTGTCTTGCAAAATGGATCAAAAATTGAATATGCGTATCTTTTATATTAAAATAAGGCAAAGTAGTTTAATAGAAGGTGGCTTTGCTCAACACTTCAAACAGAAGCATGGCGCGTTGAGAAGATTTAAAAAGTTCTGGTAAAAAGTACTGGTTTAAACAGACCATAGTAAAATAAAAATACTTTTATAAAAATAAAAGCACACACTTGTTGTGCTGTTACTGGAACTGGACATGAATGCAAAATCTTTGTCAATCGGATTGGAAGAATTGATTCAAATGAGCGTTGCATAATATCTCACATAGATACAGGTAATAAAAAACTGTTATTAAATAATATTTTTTTTGTTTCAGCTTCGCTTTTCCTCACTTCACAGGTTAACCTAGTGCTAAGACACTCCGTTCTCCACTCCGAACTAAACGGTCCACTTTATGTCTTGCCACCAGAGTGAGAGAAAGAGAGATTTAAATATTATAATTTCCTCGAGTGGGGATTGAACCCACAACTATTGCGTATACAGTCAGACGCTCTCATACTGCGCCTCGATGGCCTCATATAAACATGATATCCAGTCAACATCCCCATTACTGTACCTACTTAATAATAAAAGATGATTTATTTTTGAAGTAATAAGTGTCTTGAAAGCGGTTAATACCTTCTTAAAGAAGGTTCTTCTCAAGCTATAGAAATTGAAATAGCATATTGTTAACTATTATATTATTATACTCTATCGAAATTCAAGTGGCTCATTTTTGTCACCACTTATCGGTAACAATAAAACGTGTCATAATTGTCGCTTCGTTTCACTCCACTGAGAGCTTATTGTGAAGGGTTATCATTCAATAATATCATAATAATCATTTTTAAGAATTTTATTCGAAAAATTTATATTTTAACTTCATTGGCCATAGTGGCGCAATGACAACAACTGACCGTAAATATGATTGGCTGTGGGTTTGATTCCCACTCAATAGAAAATTAAAATAATTAAAATATGCCAATTTAACTATTTTCATGCCTCCGCTCTGGTGACCAAGACAAAGCGTTAGTTTAGCGGTAAGTTCCGCCACTCAACACAATATCTCGAATTCGGTCGAAAAGCGAAGGGGAGTATCTTGACACTAGTGTCTCTCTGCTTACCCTGCTATAAGGGAAACAGCGTGAAGCTATTAAATAAATGTCATTTCGTTTCTCTTTTTCCGTCTGTTTAAAGAAACTGCCTAACTAAATTGAAAAAAAATAGCACTTTCTATATATAAAAGTTCTTCATTTTTATGTCTTACACAAACTTATAGGACCTGTTGTAATTCCTTTTTCCTCCTTATTACAATATATTGCTGAAAAATACGAACAAAACAAATGTTATGTAACTTAAAATTCGCAATTTAAAGACAGATTATTACTTCACACTGAAAATAAAGCCGTTTTATCGTTTCCCATGAATCAATGAATCACATCTATCAATAAACATGGAACCACAACAAAGAAAACCAATGTTTGGATTTAGAGCTATTCAACCAGAAAATACTTACAGATTCCCATGCGAAGTCTCTACATGAGCTTATACAAGCGTGTATGAGATACCCCATTTAAACTGTTAATCGAAGTGTCGACTTGACGACCCTTTCTGTGTGTCAGTCTATAATCACCTATATAAAAGGTATAGACCTCTAATCTTTGACTACCTGATACCTTAATCTTAAATTTATATGTCAAAGTGCGATTTTATTGTGTTCGCTTGAACTAAATGAGTGATTTGGGGTTTTGTATTTTGCTATTTTCGCTTCAGTTATAAATAAATGAATCTACTTAATATACGCTTAAATATTTTTTTAAATAATTTCTACACTATCATTGTTTTTATTCTAAGTATCTTTTTTTGTATTGTTTTGTTTTTGTATTGTTACTATTTTTTAAATTTGCACACGTGTCCGGATCCGATAACATTTCAATATTTATATAGCAAGAACCAGATGTCTGATAGGACGAAAAGAATAACGAGGGAATAATTTGAAGCGTTTTAGTTACTGTTTAACCTAACTTTTAGTGTCAATACAAAATTAAAATATCAATACAACTGTAAAGTATCAAGAAATACAAATTAAACAACACCATAAATTACGATACCATAAAATCGAATCCAAGACCTTCGGCTTAGTAATTGCATATAATATGCACTATTATGTATAATTTGTAACTACAGCCAATTTGTTCTATCGTGCTGACAACCGAACGCATTGTGTCATGATTAGACCTCCATAGTACCTAAATGTAATCATAGGCGGACTGTCATCCACGCATCTCTAGGGTATACTAATTCTCGGTGTGGCACAACTCAATTTGTCCGGGCACATTAGCCGTAACTACCGGGACACGGTTGCGTCCGGCATTTTATTACCGGCTTCGATTTCTACCCAGCCATTTCAATTTGCACTATTTTTTTCTCTACATTTCCGTGTATTTCCTTGATATAGAGTCCTTTTTCAGCCAAAATTTGAGTTACGCTGTTCTTCGTTGGACAATCGCCAATCAACGATGACCGCTATGTCCCGTGATTGCTGAAGCCTTTTGAACTTTATTCGTAGAGTTTATAGTACATTTTTCTTTGTTGGTTGCGTTATATTATATCGTAGGGGGGTCAAGGCGTTAGAAGCGTATTGTGGGTTTGATTCCCAGGTGTACAGGGCGTCGGGACACGTACACGAACACTTAAAGACAGCCACTTCTAAGATGAAGGGAGGTCCGTCATAAAAATTGGACGGTAAGAAAACATAGAAGTGGACTTAGTATTGAGTAGAATTTATAGGGAAACAACCGGAAATAAAAAAAGGAAAGAATAATGTTATTCTATCTTTAATACAATTACATTAAATAAAAATACGAAATTTATTTACAGTGATAATTTAGAAATGTTTTAACATGTATTAGTATTATTTTGTGTAAAGTTCGAACTTACTAAAGAACTGGCTATATAGGCGAAATCTCTTTACAATCTCCCAAAACATCTCGGCCTCTAGAAGTTAGTATCAGCAATTCATTTTTGGCACATATTTCATAAGTGGCATTACTACGATGTTTTTAAATTTGGTTAGGTTAGCGATGAGTTTTGGGTCGCAAGTCCCAGGCACTGCATTTAGCTCCTCTTTCTGCATGCATGGTGAATCGATGGAATGCTAAGTAAATGTTTGCTATTTTGAGTATTACATTGAATTTTACAGCTATTTATAAAATTAAGTATATGAAGAAAAATTAAAGTTTAGAGAAATCTTTTATATACAGGTACCTATGTGTAGTACATCTCCCATACTTTTATACTTTTCATTACATCATCATCATCATCATCATCATGAACAACCACCACACGAGTTTCTGACTGAAGGCATTTAAAAGATAAAGGATTTACACTAAATTCAAAATAGCTGAAGATATTACCTAATAGCCGAGGGCGATATACCCTCGGTCAGTAGAAAGTTATTTTAAACAATTTAATGCCACATTGGGTCAAAAGTGACCCCCGAGAAACATTAAATCAAGCTCAAAGGGCTGGTTGTTTTATACTTTAACCGTTTTGTACTGTTATCGGGAAATTTGATCTGCTATCTTTTAAATGGTATAGATTTCTTTATATTTAAAAATTATTAGTCCCTGAGCTACAGTTATTTGACGATAAGACTGTAATAAGGTGTTTTAGAAGTCAAGCAATTTATTCTTAATAAATACAATATAAAATATCATGATTTTTACTCAACTCGACAATTTTTGTTTATTGTGTGGCGGAGCTCAACGCCGCATGGCCAGTCTAACCGAATCTAGGGCATGTTTTTGTTATTACACAGCGCTATCTACGGTATTTTTCCAGTAACAGTAATTTTGGTTTTAATATTTATCCATTTATCCGATACAATACAATTTTCTCAAATAATAAGATTGATTGATTAACTCAAACAAATATATGTACCTAATTAGTATTTCTTATATTTTATATAAAAATAACTTTTTAAATACTTTGATTTTTTTATTTAAATTTCAAAGATACACATACTAGGTGATGAAATAGATTTAATAAAAACAAATACTAATTTAAACGTAGCGGGACTTGAACCCACGCCTCTTGTTATCCATCCAACGCTCGATGATCGGTTTGGACACTATGAAAACTAAAAAGAAACTATCGATATTTTTCTATTTATTCGTTCATAGTTGTTACGCTCAACAAAAAAAACGGTTATCTCAATCAAAAGCATTATATAATTCTGCAATTACATTATAGAAGTTTTTAACAAGAAAACATTTCGTTGTAACGACAACAAACATTTTCAAATGACCTTACTCAGGTGACAATAAACTTGAGTCTCTTGGGAGGGAAGTAATCGGGTTCGATCGTAAACTAGACCCATCAGAGGATCGCTTACTCCGCACCTTGGGTTGAGCACCCCTGCCCGTAAACTTAGCTAGTCTTAATGTTAATACTTCACTGTGTTACTGACATTATTATATTTATATTTTATATTTCAATTAAAAAAAAAGGGAAATTATATTAATCGATCGTTATCGATCTGATCGTTAACAACATTGGTTGTGGGTTCGATTAACACTCGGAAGATTGATTATATTTAAATTATTTTTATTTCTCCGCTCTAGTAAGTCAAAGGGCGGCGTTGAGTTTGAATTTGAGTGAAAAGTGGAGAACGGAGTGTTTTGACACTAGATTCTTGCCTACCGTGCTTTGGTGTTAAAATTTACAGTTATATTTTTTAATTATTGTAAAAGGAATCAGCTACATCATTATCCATTTTCAGTTATCCATCGATGATTTTGAAGTTAATAAGAAAATTCAGTGAATTATAATCTACCATGGGGCATAAATTAAAAAGAACATATTTAAAAAAAATCGTATTAGATAATGGTTACCTAAAATTCTGTATAATTCAGCCATTAGTAGCTACTTTTCTATATCTACAAGAATAATACTTTTAAGTGATAGGTATTTGCAAATGATTACAATTAGCATGGAAATGCGTTTTAATACCAGTTTGTAATTAGTGCGCCATCTTTTGAATAAAGATAAAGTGAGGCAAGCTCCATTTTGATGATATAAAAAGTAATACATACCTACATATATTATTAGTAAGTAGTAAATAGCAGTTGGATAGCGTCTAGCTGTAATGATGATTGCGTGTTTCGATGGAGCGGGGTTGAGTTCCGCAAATGAACATGCAATGTCGATAATTTGAATGGAAAACGGAGAACGGTGGGCTGGTACTACTATTTCTCTATTTATATAATAATTCCTTGCTTGTGGGTTAAAACGTGAAAATAATAAAAAAAAATAATAGCTTTTACTCTTATGTACCTAATAATTTTACGATAAAAATACATGTTTAATATTATCTATAAGGACATATATTAGCATATATTTCAATAATAAATAAAAACAACGAAAACAATATATGCTACGATATATACATAAATGCCTTTATTTACAATTCATTTGATCATGACATCAGTGCGAAAGAATTGTGTATATAACCGTGAACAAAACCGGCTCAGTTGTAGGTTCAAATCTCATTTGTTTAAATTATTAAATAAAAAAATGAAGTTAAGATTATATTATTGCACAAAAGACAGTTTTCAGTACTCTAAACTTAGAGACGAAATACTTAGAGCTTAGAACGTATTAAAGCCTCACCGTAGTTGTGACTGCTTGCAAAATGAAACAAAACAAACGCGTAAATAATTCAAGTATTTAAATATAAGCTTATTAGGTAAGTTTGTAATATCAACGATTATATCGTCTCAAAAGTACATAGCAGTTTTTTGTTCAGAATATCTAAGTGAAATCGACATAGAAAATCACACCTTTAATGGTATAGCAATATATAGATAATTGTTAAAAATAAATAAAATATAAGCAATTCAATTATAAACCACCAAATATTAAAAACAATATAATAAATATACGTAACGTTAATAAATGCCTATTTAGTCAAATTCCTTAATTTGCTATACAAATAACGTCTTTAAGTCAAATTCATCGCACCGGTTGTCTGCCTTATTAAAACAAAGTCATTAGCGACTCCGCCCGTGGGAGGAGCGTAGAAACACCCACCTGCCTGTTTATACAGTTTTTAAATATCTTTTGTAGAGTGCATGTGTATTGTATACTGCTATAATATGTTAGTTTAGATACTTTTAATATTAGACTTTATTATATAAATATAGATACTTTATATCGTATGGAGAACGGAGTGTCTCGAGACAACCTAGTGTCGAGACACGGAGAACACAGATAACCTTCTCTCTGACTGCTTTGCAGGATAAAGCTTTAAGCTAAAAATATAATTTATGTTATGAAGTAATATTTTAAATGTTTAAATAAAATTGTATATGCTGATTGAAAAAAATCTGATATTTTCAAATACTACTTAGATTTTAACTAAATAAATATTACAACCATCAATTGATATAAACAGGAATAATAAAATACAATATTAACTTCAAAAATAATAATTTTACCTTTCTTTACAGTATTCTGGAGTTGCGGAAAGAGAAAAGTCGGGATGCTGCAAGGTCCCGTCGAGGGAAAGAGAACTACGAGTTCTATGAATTAGCTAAGATGCTACCTCTACCAGCCGCCATCACCAGTCAGCTGGACAAAGCGTCAATTATAAGGCTGACGATAAGCTACCTCAAACTACGTGATTTCTCCGGACACGGGGACCCACCATGGAGTCGTGATACGCCACCAGCTAGCAAAGCGTTGAAAGGTATGTTTCTCTTTAATATTATTCAATCTAAATGAGAAAAGTCAGTCAGTCAGAGATAACTTAGTATCAAGAAACTCCGTTCTTCACTTCCAGCACGAATTCAAGGCATTGCGTTTTGAATAATGGAACTCAACACCGTACCTTATCTCATCACCAAGGCGGAAAAATATATGTTTTTTAAATATAATCATTGCTCCGAATTGGGATGGAATCCACAACTAATCGCGCTTATAGGCAAATGCGCCACGATGGACTCTTTAATTAACTTTTAATTAATATTTTTTATTTTTTTATTGACTTCTCAAAGTAATCTTATAATTGAAATTGATTCAGTGAAGCTATTACTTTTGAGGTAAGAGCTTTGTACATATATGTACTAGCGACCCGCTCGTGGCTTCGCCCGTGTGACGAATAGCGGTTTCGTAGTTTCGGCAGCCTGTTCGTAAATAAATTAAATTCCAGGAAAAACTAAAAAACATAGATAAAGCCTTTGTTCATCCTTCTCCATCTCATCATATTATAAGTATGGACAAATACATATTAGTCTATTAAATTTGGAAAAAAATTGGAGTATTATCTATTTTAGAGTTATTGCAATGCATTCTATATTTAGTAACATTAAATACAAAATATCTTCTCATAATAAACCTATCTATATCTGCCTAAAGTAAATGCTTATTAATTGGACTACATATATAATATTACTACCAGCTACACACTACATTTACTTAAACGTTTTCTAAAAATATTTTTCATATCTTAAATATGAAAATAACACTTTAAAAATATTGAATAAATAGCATTCTCTCCTACCAAACGATTGTTTGTAGAAGAGCGCGCTGAAAATTGAAAATCTCTTTACAGAGATGCTAACAACAAAAATAAGTTGTAATAAGCGTATAAGAATTTAGACGCAACTGGATATATAATGTATAGCTAAGCGGTCAGAGCGCTTAATATAAAGAATTTAAACATTTGAATAAATAATATATTCAAATTATAACTATAAAAGGACAATATTGTGTTAATACTAAAATACAACCCTCTAGGACTATGCAAAATGACTGAGTGGCTTTAAAATAACCGGGAGGGGTTCGCAAATCTGATTTGCCTTCGTCAAGTCATTGTCGGCACTAACTACGTTACCTACAGACATCTTAACAAGATTTAGATTGTACAAGGACGTCACTATAATGGTTAAAGTTACTTTACTTGAATTTATTTGTATAATATGTAATAAAGTACATAGAATAACTAATACCGTACTAAAAAATTGAGTATTTAAATTTCTTTAAACGTTTTATACCTCATAGCATGTTAGTAGAGCAGAGAGAACCTAGCTTCAAGGAGCTCTGCCCGAAATTAAAACATTGAGTTACGTTGAGTGGCGAAGGAACTCAACTGAAATTATTAAATTATTTAAATTCATACGGGTTAGTATCGAATTTTCAACCAAACGCGTCTGCAATCCTACATCCTGGACTCTAATTATTATTATTGTGTACAATATGTTAAATTTTTCACTTTTTATATCATAATAAAATATTTATTGCTTTTCGCATAACAAAAAACCTTATTCTGCACTTCAAAAACTGTTCAAAGCAAAAAGTCAAGTCATGTTGTCATGTGAACCATGTACCTACTAAATTAGGAAATTACTTTAAAATATTTGCTCCACTCAATATATTGTAAATTAAGAAGAAATATTCATACCCTTTTTTTCTCATCTATTTATTACAGTTATACTTACTGTAATAAATAGATGAGAAAGTAGTAAACGAAATTGAAATTAATGAAATTCAAGTAGTTATTATTGTTACACTTAATAGTTACATGTTCAATTCCCAAGTTGGGTAATGCTTATATTTAAATTAATAAAGGTATTTTCCTGGTATAGTTAGGCGAAGTACAGGACAAAATTCAGTTCCATGATGTAAGACATGGATGACAGAGGAATGATTCAATATAATCTTTAGAACAACCCTGCAACATGCATAAGTTAATATATAATATCTATACATTTAAAAAGACATATTTAGAAAACGTATAAAAATTTGAACGCAGCGGGATTTAAACCCGCGCCTCTTGAAAACCGTTCAATATGTTCATAGTGTGGGAATAACACTTTAAAAAATGTAAAAAAAATATCTATACATTTATCAATATAATAGAACCCAAAACAGTATTTCTTTTTCTTTTTGTCTTTTTTCTGTTTAGACAAGCACTCTCAGAGATGGTTTGATCATTTAAATTCAGTTTTGATTATTATATTCAGTTTGGATAACTTCCCTTAACATTTAGTGTTCATTAATATCAATCGCTCCATAAACAAAACAGTTACAACCATTTAAATTATACATTTAAGCAAAGCTTGTGATTTAAGCGAGAACGCGGGCGAACGATAAAACTAAATAGTTTACGCAAGCAAAGCCGCAAGCGGGTTCTATATAAATTTGTCAAAAACTGTTCACTAAGGCAAACAACGCCAAAAAAAAAGGTAAAGCCGCTGACTAAATCACAGACATTGCGAAGCGAAGCGTGCACGCAAATAAAGACGCCTTGGGGACCGTGATTCACCACAATACTTCAAATAAATAAATTACCTATACGATATAGGGAAAAAATACAAACGTTTGTTTTACTGTGTAAACCTGACGCATGTCTACGGTTGATTGTCGAATGCACTGTAGTTTCGCTTTTTGATAATACAAGCTATTTTTAGTAGCTTTTCTCAATATTTAAACCTGGTTATTTATACCTATAGGCTGAAATTCAAATTATTTTAAAATAGTCTTTCACCAGCCGGTTTTACATTAAAATCTCTAGTAGTAGAGTAATTTATTGTCTAATTAATTATTATTTTATTATGTGTGTTATAATATATAGAATTCGTAAAGTTCTTACTAATGTGGTAATTTACTATTGAATATATTTATTTAATAATGTCTGCTTGGCTGTATGCTTTCAATCATGCTACAAATTATTATAATTTGATCAATGTTATGGATTGACGTTCAAATATTTTGTTTTCGGCCAATTTTTAAACAAAAAGTTAAAGAATATCGCAGGTAAATGTTAATGAAGTGATTTTTTTTTAAACTAACTTATCAAAATCTTTAATTAAATAACTAAAAACCTACTACTATGAGATAAACATCAAAAATTTACCAAAACTTTTACACATTTTAACTTGTAAAGCTTAAATTATACACAAATTTTAGTACAAGCGAGTCGTAACAAGTGTACCAACACTAACAGACCGCCCCGCGTCAAATCCAATTTTGGCCCCTAATGCGCTTAATGCGACCGCGGACCGATTCACTATGTATGCCACTGTCATTTTAACTCAATTTTCAAACCCACCTATATAGTCTATAACGGTATTAAAATAAAAATATTCGACAATAAAACATGAAAATTTAGGGGTGTCAAAATTGTATGGCAAATGCTTAAGGGGCTATAGTCAATATGATCACGTATGTAATAAGGTGTATTTGGAAAAAGTACTCCGTTTTGTAAGGAGTTGGCGTGATTTATTCTTTCTTACGCTTGTTTCTTTATACATAATGTAGAGCTTGTTTAGTATTAGTATTAAAAGGAAATAGCTTTGTAATACAAATTCATATGTAAATAGCAATTTAATATTGTCAAAAATAAGCTGCATTTAAAAAAAAACTTTTTATATATGTATAATGGTCTCTCTGGTCCTATAATTGTTCAAGTCATATAATAAATTATTCATAAACTAATTACTCAAATATTTTATATGGGTGATATATATTATACATACACTTTAAAATATAAACTCCACAAATATACCAGCTGTAAGCAACAGCTAATTATGCAAAAATCATCATTTCATTTTACAAAAGGCTTTTGTTTTTCAACATTATTATACCTTAACATAACATCTTATGTTGGGAACGGAGAGTTTTGACACTACCCGGCTAAACAGGAAAAAGCGAAATCTAGGTCTGAAGCAAAACTACTTAACATGTTCTCCTCATCTATCAATACAATCCTTACCTTTCTAGTCAAATACTAATAATTTGATCAAAGATAACCGGATTGTCATCTTAAACGTCTGTCAACGTACAAATTGTAAAGGACACCTCTAATAAAACATCTAATTATGCAACCGCCCTTAGCACTGGATTTTTAATCTAATCAATTAACAATCAGTGGAAGCGATACACCGCTTGTTAGTGTTGCTTATTTGGCGAACGTGACTTGTTTTATTCAAATTTTGGGGGTACATTTGACGATTTTGTCTGGACTATTTAATTGGGTACCAGTGCCTCTTGTGGCTTTGCGAATTAGGTTGGTTGCGAGTACGCTCTGACGCATCTATAATGTAATAACAATTGTTAATGGAATTAATTAGTGTAGGCGTTTGTGCAGCCATTTTGCGTATTTTATATAAGACTTTTTCTTTGATTATGTTAGAATTAGGTTCTTATGAGCATAGTTTATCACTCCACACAGGCACTAATACAAAACAATAATAATTTATGTAAGAAAATAAAATAATTTTACTCCTCACCGAATACGATCTTTTCATAAGTATTATTAACAAGAAGCCTATTCACATATACTTGAAGTTTATTTAAGATTTATAACCAAAATACAGTAGAAATGAGCATTCTCTATCTAAACAGAATCTAAGCGTAAGTCTATGAAATGCAATATTTCTCAATACAATAAGGAGACAGCGATAAATTCGACAAATTAACTTGGCGGTAAACATGTGTTTTGTTCCCCATACTGCCGGTGGTGGCAGCACCTTTGATTTATTACAGAAGGGTATTGGCGCTCGTGGCAGCTGGACGTATGTTAACAAGCTTTTGGAAACATTGTTTATATTTCTTGTTGAAAATACTGATTTATTATAAACATGGATATGATTTATTTAATATGAAAATGCATACAATTACTATATCATCAAGAAGTAACGTAACCAGAGTATTTAAGTGAATCTTCCTAGAAGGCAATTACCTATAAACTTTTATTTAGTTTTAATTTTAGTTTTCCTCGAAAAAATCATATAATTCCATTATAGGTTAACTTACTCATTCTACTTTATAATATAAATCATATTCGAGTAGAAAGTGGAACACGAAGTATCTTGACACTACCTGATATCATTTAGAGCACAGTATCTCCGCCTATCCTGCTATGCAGATATCGTGTGAATATTTTATTTATTTAAAAACAACAATTTATAAAAACGTATAACAGTTTGAGCGCAGCGGGATTTGATACCGCGCCTCTTGAAAACCGATCAAGCGCTCTGACCTTTAAGCCTTTTTGTACACCTGGATTAGCGGTTCAAATTTATAAGCATATGTTTTTCAATTTCCTAAGTGTGTGAAAAACATTTTAAAAAATATTTTACAATATCGCAAAATAAAAAAAATACGAAAAGTTTAAAAAGCATATATTTTTATATAATATTACTGATAATAACATTAAAGTTTAATAAAAGTTGACCAGCCCACTATAATTCTACTTCCTAATACACGACTATCGTAAATCACAATACGGCACATCTGCCAACGAAATAGAAAAATAACAATAAATAAGGGAAAATGCTGCGTGACGGTTCGACTTCATATTGGATTTTCACAATTTTTCTCTTTGTTATTCATGTTTATGTTCATTTACGATATTTTGATATATAATAAAATTATTCCGCCCAAATTCCGCCCAAAAAAAAGAGCGTGTTGAATGGCGGAACTCAACACCGCCCTTTGTTTTATCACTAAAGAAGAAGAATGAAAATAATTTAAATATCATTATTCCTCTGAGTGGGAATCGAACCCACAATCGTCGCGTATACGTCGTCGCGTATATAGTCAGACGCTGTCACACTTCACCACGATGATGATGATGATCTTAAAAAATGGAGATCGGAGAACGGAGGTTCTTGACACTAAGTTCTCTCTCTGCCTAAAAATATGACCATTAATATAATTATTCTCAGCTTTGTTAGCTTATGCATACTTAAATACTTGCGGACAACGGTGTAGCTGGATACTAGGTTGTCTGTGACATTACAATGCTGGACACTTTAGTGTAGAATATTTGGATAATTGACACGGCTTACAGTCAGTCATCTTACATATGACGATTGTTGATATAGACAACAATCAACGTCAACGTAAAGTAAATTTTAATTACTAGCTAAGAATAAAAATAATGGCATGTTACCATTAAGCATTGATTATGGCATCTAAATTTTGCGTTTTATTTAAGTGTTATCTTAGTTTTAGCGTCAACGTCAATTATACATTAAATATTTACAGGATATTTTGTTATATATCTAAGAGGGTAGTTTCTCATTAACAACTGTTGAAAATCAACTATTGTAGTGGACTTGTTTGTATGTCTGTTTGAAACATAATTTCAAAAGAATTCTACTACAGCACCTCTTATGAAATAAACCAGTTATTTATTTGAAAAACACAATTACCTAAGTATGCAAATAACACTTTAAAAATGTTAAAAAAATAGTTATTGATTTATTTAAAAAGTTAAAATGTTTTTGTACCTTGCTAACAAGCTGCAATAAAATGCAATTTTTTTTTTTTTTTGCATAAAATTATAAGCTAATATCTTAATATTTACAACATTTTATGTTTATATATAACTTTAGCTTCTGTTTATAATGCAATAAAGAATTTGGACTTATTGTAGTGATATCTGACAATTTTGATGAAGACACCGAATCCTGTCATAATAAAGGACAACACAGACTTACGTATATATAACGTACGTGAATGAGATTATCGTTTTCATTATCTCGTCAATAAGAAAGCCTAAGAAAGCTCTGTTGATCCCCTCATCCATACTTATTTATAACACACCTTGGTTGCCTTCAATAACTTAACCCTTTCTAATCTGCTTTTAATGAACTGTAACCCCTTCACAATAAACACTGTTAGTGTATTCTTTTGTTGTTGGAAATCATTAAATGCTCCATATGAATAGTTTTTATTATAATTCACACACGGCTTTCCGTATATATAAATATATATATATATTATAGTAACGACTATTAATATAAATTGGTATTTATCAATTAAAAAATGAACCTAAAACAATGAATTTTCTTTTCTGTTTATCTGTTTGTTGGTGCACGCTAATCTTAGAAATAAACGATTATATTTAGGTTTTTATTAGGTTAGATTAGGCTTAAACGATTTAAATGCAATTTTGAATATTGCATTGTATTGTGGTAAGATTTCGCTAAAATTTAGTATTTATTTCATGTAAATAGGTTCGTAAATATTAAAATTACAACCATTTCATTTATAACTTTAAACTTAGTTTGTGATTTTAGTGAGAACGCAGATAGGCGAAAATACTAAATAGTCTAGTCATGTTGTTTATGCAGGCGAGGCCGCGAGCGGTTCGCTAGTTAAATAATACTTTTGGTATAATGGTTATAAAGTATAATCAAAACGCTATAAAGGAGATTTTAGAACATACTAATAAATATCATCTTAAGTGAACAATAATTTCGAAATCACTATCATTTTTACAGATCAGATTTCGATTCTTATCCCGCATATAACAGGATAGGTACAGACAACTAGTGTTAAGACACTGTATTTTTCTGTTTAATACTTTAAATATATAAATGAAATCAATAAAACTCAATGCCCTCTTTAATGCCATCGCAGCACTCTTGACGTGTATCTTGACTCTTGACGTGTAACTTGACGAGATAATGTGGGATCAAAACCGGCTCCAGAACATATTGTTGGTTATAATATAGGTTACCCTGATCTAGTCATATAGTACTTAGTACTTAGTACATACAGTGCATCTACATAGGTAGAAAATAAAGAATAAAGTGACTTTTCAAAAGCCAATTAAATAAAGTGTATGGCGATATAAAAATGTTCCATTACAATTTTTTACATTTCCACGCTTTTTTCTGCATAGCAGGGTAGTCAGAGTATGTTAAAACACTCTGTTTTTGCCTTAAAATCGAGATATTGTGTGTTGAGTGGCGGAATTCAACCCCGTGCTTTGTCTTAGGTATCAGAGCGTAGAAATGAAAATATTTATTAATATAATAATTTCCCGCTTTGTAAATATAAATTATAATCATTGCACTGCGCCTCGATGGCCTCATTCTATTACATTTTCACGTTATTAACGTCTACGTACCAAAATATTAATCAACCACAATAGGCTCTACGGAAAACTATGTATATAGCTAGGTTTATTTCAATCCGCTGTTGTCGGAACACCATTTTTGCCGTCCCTCCACCGGTGCATCACAATCATCGCCCGCCATTCTATATTGACAGTACGTGTTCTGAATACTGCAGCATTTTCCGGGATTTTGAAGCCATTTTTATTTGGTATCGATCGCCGGTCGCCTCGACCCCCACGGCCGCTTGAAGGGTTATCCGGCCGTGTAATAGGCTAGTTACAATTCATTATTCGATGTTATAGTGATTTTTTGGTATTTCACAATTATTTAGGGGAATTGTCACATTGTAGGTACATTTATTGTAGATGTAGTAGTTGGTAGCAGTCCTCATTGACAATTTTTTTACCATAAAGACGCTATATGTCAAATTGAACTAACAAAAATATTTAAAGTGCGAAAGCGTATATCCATACTTAATATATTTATATAGAGATACTTAATTATATAGAGGTCTTGGGACAAACATAGGCTACTTTGTTCTTCTATTTTTTTCAAGAATTTCATTATTTTACAAAGAGGCCGCCAAAATTGCGAAACAGCTATAGCACACGCGGGCGAAGCTGCGAGTGGGTCCCTAGTATTACATATATTTCTACTACTGCATGTTGAATAAGGACTGCCCATCGAACATTAAATGTTTGATCAGCCCATTATTTTTTTAATTAGGAGAAAGCGTTTAATTTAAAGTTTAAGTAAGCAACGGTACGCGATTTCCTTAGAAAAGTTTGAGGAACATCGTTCTAATGCAGTTTTTCTTGTTTAAAATGGTTAAATAGAAAACTGAATTACTCTGATTTCCATTTCTTGCTCAGTTAGAGGCACTCATGCATCCAACTTACTATTTTTAACCGGATTTATCGCGTATATTTTTACTATTCAAAAATACATTTCAGAAACCCGACGTTTCGAACACTTTAAAGTAGTCCCTGCTCACAGGTAAACTGAGGTGGCATTCGTCTGTCAGTTGTAACAACTATTATATAAAACTACCACCAACGATTTCTTAGTTGCGTCACGTACTGCCTTGGATTCTTGGAGAATGAGTGACTGTATCTTGCTCTCTGGTGTGGTAGGTTTGAGACTTCAAAGTTTTCAGGATTCGGTCCCAGGAATTATTATCATCTATATATAATAAAAGGCTATGGTGGCGCAGTTGAACAGTATTTGACTGTAATCGTGATTGGTTGTGAGTTTGATTTCCACTTGTCAAAATAGTCATATTAAAATCATTTTTATTTCTCCGCGTTCATTTTAATAAAGCGTACCATTGAATTAACCTACTTTTTACGCAATTTCTTAATTTCGAGTGGAAAGTGAAGAACGGAATGTCTTAAGACTCTCTCTCGGTTCTCTCTGGTTACCCTGCTAAGCACTAGAAAAGAGTGTAGGTGATAAAAAAGGCAACACTTACAAATATTTTCATAAACTACTAAAACACTACGGATGGTAATAAAACTTGATAAAAGTGTTTATTCCTTATATTTAAAGAGAGAGGTAATAATTTATCTGTATTTGTCCATTTCGACATGGGCGGGCAATGCTAACATTGACCAGGGGTATTTTCTCAGGGCGAAATTAAATAAAACTCAACGCCTAATAAACTGAGGGTGGAGATAGTTTACTTAAGATCTATGCGGTTGGTTCATTACTGAATTTTCCTCTATTTTGTTTCATTAAAGATGTATTTTTTGTTTGTTATTGGTGTATTGTAAACTAGTAGTGGGTTCAAATTTTAGTTCTAAGTCAATTGTATAGTTTTTATATTAACGAAAAGTTATATTTGCCGTGGTAAGGCAAAGAGCGGTGTTTAGTTCCTCCACTCAACACTGGAAAAAGGAAACAGAGTGTCATAACACTAGGTTCTCTCTGACAAATATGCGGAAAAAAGCTTGAAGCTGTAAAAAATTATAATAAATTATGATTGTAAGATTTCTCTGACCAAACATAAGATAGAACATAGTATTATCAGATACGAATATAAAAGTAAAACTAACTAAACGTTTCAAATAAATAGTCGTACGCTACTCCCTCGTAAAAATAATACAACTCGCGTTGATTACCAACCCCTAGGGCACTTGACCGGAACCCGGCCATCTAATGAAGAATTACCGCCCCTTACAGTCGAAATAGTATAAGACTATTCATCATTTCTAAGTTTTAAAAGCTTTTATATACGGAAGAAGATATGAAAACGGTCATCTTAGCAAGGTTGGCCAACAGAGTGTTATGTATATTTCGTTAATTTTGAGCAAAACAAAGAAACGCTGTATTTTGTCTTTCTACTTAAATGAGTTTAATTTATATATTATAACTTTTACAAGCAGGAATCGAATTCATTACCATCGCGCTTACACTCTGCATCAGAATAGCCTAACAAGCTGCCGCAGTGGGAGTGTGTAAATCTAATATCGTGAAAACAATTACACCGTTATTATGATTTTCATAATACGACATTTTAGAAAAAAATATTTTTTATTTAAGCAGTTGAAGATATTTTGTTAACGTTTTAAAGTTTTAATTGCACAATTAGGAAATTGAAAAACAGATTTAGAAAACATTTATACGTGTTCGATTAACACTTAAAAATGTTAAAAAAATATTGAATAAACAGCATTCTCTCTTGCCAAACGATTGTTCGTAGAATAGTCTTTGGGGAGCAGAAATTTGTGAAAATCTCTTTACAGAGATGCTAACAACAAAATTAAGTTGTAATAAGCGTATAAGAAATTGAACGGAGCTAGATGTAGAACGCATGGTTTAGCGGTCAGAGCGCTTGGACGGTTTTCAAGAGGCGCTGGTTCGAATCCCGATGCGTTCAAGATTATTATACGTTTTTTAAATATGTTTTTCATATTTTATTATGTTGTCATATGTAATTTTTTTAAAACTTCACGTTTTTTCTGCCTAGCAGTCAGAACCTAGTGTCAAGACACTTCGTTCTCCACTATTTTTTTAATACCCATTGAGTTTGAATAATTCCCATTGTTAATTTTAAAAATACATAAAAATATTTTTATAATAAACCTTGGGGATAATTATAAAAGCTTAACTTAATTAAAATGTTATTGCTAGTTATTTCAGCGAAATAAGATCAAATTACTCGTGATATAGATTTATTATTGTTATATATTACGGTAATAATAAATCTATCGATTTATTCTTTATTAACTTATAAGTCGTAATGCCTTGAAATTACACCCATTATGAAGCCCGAATCTGACTTAAGGGTAATACCACACCGGTCTGCCGGTAATGAGAAAATTATACTGAGACTTAGCGGCTTCAATAAAAATTTGTTCTAGCTTGGGGTCGATAGAGTAAAATAAATTGTTTCACTTATTAGGTTCTTTTATGTTGAGCTTTGTTAGAGAAATGTAGAAATTGTGTAACATTAAATATATAGAAAAAAGCAACTAATTAAAATTATACTAAATGTTAGAAATTGTGAGTTCGAGTTCACTTCGTTTAAATGTTTTCTGTGGGAATATCACTTTAGTCAGTCTTTCCGCTTGAAATGGAGACATTCAGGGATTTGCCACAGCTTTATATTTTATATAGACCTTAAAAATATCCTATCGCTAAAATCGTTCAAAAATTACAAAATATCATAGCATGCGAAACAATCGTACGACCCGATCTGCCCTGAAATTTTACACTGATAAAAAAAAGTTCACATGCCGCATTTGGTTATATATTCAGTTTAATGTCGCGATAGCCACGGCGTGTGCTTTATTACGATTTAATTCAACAAAGCTGAGACAACCGCGCTTTGATATCGCCGACTTGTCTTGTAGAGGATCCATCTTTGAGTTACTTACGGGGATATTTTGTTAGAATATTGTTTCGTATAGCAAGTAATACGAAATCTTAATGCTTCCACGCTTTTTGACAGGGGAGAGAACCTAGTGTCACATACTGAATCTATCCAAATGAACGTAGTGCTTCAAGGTTTGTTTTATATAATTTAGATTTTTTAGTTTTCTCTAATAACAATTAAATTTAAAAATACACATGTTTTAAGTATCAAAATAATTGAATGACGTATTTGACCTTTATTTCCTATTTCCACCTATTTTAAGATATTATTAGTTGGCAGAATCTAACACCGTACATCGTCTAGAACGGAAAAATCCAAAATTTTGAAGTAAAACCACTCGTGCCAGTATGATTGTAAATCTACAAGCATCGCTTTCAGATAGATACGTATTTCAATAACCGAATAAAGAAATATATAAGTACTAAGTATGTATATAAAAATATAAATGTATGTTAATATAAAATTAAAAAAAAATTAACTTCTTTTAAAGTATCCTCAAAATATTTCAAAACTTTTGGTCACTGACAGCCAGTGGATATAGTCATAGCATAAATAGTTTTGCTTTGTTTTGTTACAAGTTACGGTCGACTTCTTATGACAAAGTTATTTAAACAGCATCTTCCTACTAGCTATTCTTATAAAGTTTATTTTTTACTTACCTACATTTTTGTGGCGTGATTAAAAAAAAAGAACTTGTCGAAAATACCTACATACGTAATATACATGAAGTCAAAATTATTTTTGTAAGCGGTAAGACAAAAATTGGCAGCCTAATTCATAGTCACTCCGTTCTAACTCAACTGCGAATCGAACCTAAAATAATCAGATATTTCCTAATTGAGAAGAAAAACAACTAACACCTCAAAACAAAAAGATTACATTTTAAATAAAGTAAATAGAAATATGACGGCGTTGTGGGGACTTTATTCCATTGACAGTTGTTGGTTGAAAACCCTCTAAATGGAACGTTTCTAGTTAAAAAATATTTATATCTAGCAAGAAAAAGAGCGGCGTTGAGTTCCAGCACTTGGTGCATATTGTCTTGATGAAACTCCCTGCTTATCCCATATATGTACGAGAAAGAGATAGAGTTAAACAGTATGCATATTCGTGTTATCATTAATATACTTGATATAAATTATGTAATTTATTATTTTTTTTTTCTAAAATGAAGGCTGTAATGTTATATTATTAAAAATACATTAAAATAATAAAATAAATGATACAAATACTACCATATGTCACATACACGTTTGCATAAAATAATATGCCTATGGCATATAGGCAAGGCATATTTTATGCGTCGATAGATCCACTTGTTAACTTCATATTTCCCTAAGAATTAACACACAACTGACGTTTTTATAAGCACCGCGTTATGTAAACTCGTGATAGCTTGCACTAATATAGTAATATTGCGAGGGTCGTGCGTATGTCTGTTTGTTGCCGCTCACGAAGCGAAGTCACGACGGTTGGTGTCCTTGTGGGTGTCACTTTCAATAACCATGTAGTACTTGGCTATGCCATGGCTTTAATATCATTATCTGTATGTAAAATTTAGTTTTTTATTTTCATTTATTACACGAAAACCGATTACGAGAGAAAGAAACGAGATTAAGTGACGGAAGGTTAAGCCCTGGTTCATTCTAGTACATCCATTCGTTAGTTTTGCTTTTAGTGCAAAAATAAGCATTTAAAATACTAATTATTAAAATTTTACATTTATACAAAATGTTTATTATTTAAACTACTACAAAAATCAATTAACACTTTGGTGATTAAATTGAATGCAATACAAAGTTTGAAACTCGTAGTCAGCTACGAATAGTTGTATGTTATTTATCGTCGTATTGTAATTCTTAAGCCTTCAGAAAAGCAAAAGTAAATCCATTTGATAAAAACTTTTTATATTGCTTGTTTGTATTACATAACAATTAATTTGAATTAGAAAAAAAAATCCAAGCATACAATTTTTTTCATTTGCAACAAATCTACTCACAAAGACATTTAATTTTTCGCGTAATCCTTACTTGCTGTTACCGAATTTAAAATATTCTTGACGTTTCTTTGTTGTTTATTTTTTTGTATTATAATTAAGGTAATTTAAAAGTAAATGAAAATACCAATTGATGTATTTAATTAAGTTTCTTATAAGCTAAATTCGGTATATGTTTTGTTCACTACAGTTTTTATAATACACAGTTGATGGTGAGCAGAATTAATATTCTTAAGTTAAATTCGCATAAGTAGTATTAATACAATTTTGTTTGTTCATATTAATATTAAAATAAATTATTATCTTAACTTGCTTGTTAATAATTTACTAAAGGACGTGTTTTTTTTATCGTCTGGGGATATACAAAGTACAAAATGCCCTACAAAAATTTTAAAGTCTTAAGATGCCTAAATATGAGCATTCACCTTACTCTCTCCACTTTTCCTTGGAATTAAGATTTTAAATCTTACACAGTTATTCTAATGGAAAAAAAGCAAATAAATAGGCAGATTCGTACTTTGACTACGCACTTAATGAATATCTGATAACAATTGATATATGAACAAACATATTTTGTGACCGAAATTAGATGCTACTATCTTCGAAAAGCAGTTGAAGTCGATAACTACTCAGCAACTATCAGTAAGGAAGTATTATATATTAAAAAACGGCTCTTTTTGACAAAAAACACAATATTTTCATATATTTCATTAAAAGTACAAAAATAAAACTGTCTCCATAGATCTTGGAGTACCAGGTAACTCGTACCTAGAAGCTCAGGGATGCGCGCTACCGCCGACCGCGATACCATCAGTGTCCGGTTACAAGCTTTACGACTCCCTTTGTTGTTGATGACAAATATATTTTTTATATTATTTATATTACTTTTATATCATATTTTTATTCAGTGTTGACATTATGCTTGTTAAAGTTAAATAAAAACGAGTATTTTTTTTTATTTGGTCTTGATAACTAAAGATTGCTCCGATATTTGTGCAGAACAGAGTTTGTCCTGTATTTAATGCTGAATAAATTTCATATTTTCAATTTTGTTTTATACAAATTATACAGTGGAAACTACTTCCAGAAACCTTCAATTTAACATGAAGGTTCCTTGGGGAGTGTGAGAGAGTAATACTAAGCTAGATTTTCCGATATTCTTACGGGACCAGAGAGGAAGTAACAAAGCTTTAAAGTTTGATTTAAAATCATAGAAATGGAAAATAGATACATCTTTATTAGAACTTAAGAAAATTACGCATAGAATAAAGTTCAATAATGGCTACTATAGTACAAAACTGTGCTGTTATCATTAACACACCACCACCAAATGACTAACCTATGCAATCGAAGTTACAGGCAAAAACTAGTCTCCTGGATATATAGTATAATATATGAGAAGTTTAATATTTTTTTCTTTGTTGCAGGTGCCCAAAATAGGCGAACGGCGATAGGTCTTGCAATGGAATTGTTCGAACAACATCAAGGCACACATATACTTCAGGTACTTTTTATATTAAAAATGTATATTTTCACTCGTTTGTAGTTTTGTGACAACGTGTGACTACAAATGCTATTGCTTGTTGATTCGATGCACACTCGGAGGAATGATATTTAAATTATTTTCACTTCTTCGCTCTGGCAAAACTCAAGACGCAATGTCTCAAATTCGCGCAGAAAGTAGAGAAAAATTAAAAAAAATCTACCAAGTCTTCTTCAGTATCTTATACTCCGTCTTAAGACTTGTTTCTCGCTGACCAACCTACTAAGTATGGAAAAGTGTGAAGTTAAGCATTTTAGTTTTGCAATGGTTATTTTGGTTGTGGGTTTATTTCCATTCAGATCAGAGATACTAAGTAACAAAGGGTTTGTACGGACTATTTACATCAATACTGTAGTATATGTAGTAGTTACACTTAGAGAACGTTAGAGGAGAGAACTTAGGTAGAGAATGATAAGAAATTTAAATATATTCATTTTTAAAATGTATTATAAGGTAAGCATATATTCTCAGAATTAGATATAAATGCAATAAGATGACAAGATTGTTTATTTTATTTACAATTTAAATTCTAGCTTTATATATATAAGACGCAATTATATTATAAAAAAATAATAGGATTTTTCACTTGAAGCATAAAATAGCCTAAAATTCATATTTAAAGTAAAGCATCGCAAGTAAAAATATCAACAAATTATGAATACAAGTTTTTGTGGCAATACAAAAATACATTATACTCGAAGTATAGCAGATATTTTCTGCTCCAGACTTATTGTAACGGCAAAAAAATTTTTTATGTATTAACCACTAGTTTGATTATTTACTTTTTGATAATTTTTATTAAAAGTGATTATACTACAAGGTTTAAGGCCATGCATGGTCTATTAATACATAAATTAAAATTAATTCAAGAAGTGTATATAAATTTATATTTAAAAACTTTTACTTCATATCATTGTCGTGCAAAGTATTGAAAGAACTTATGAGAATAACTGATAATTTTTTCTATAATGAAAATAATTCGAATTTTGAAGTCGCAGTAATTGTATTATCATTCTATATATATTCTATATATATAAAGTTAGTAAATATTAAATAAATAACCGTCACTATTGACGTCGTCTTTTATTTAAAGTTTGCTCATTTTCGTCACCTCCAAAAACCCAATCGAACTTGACTTAGTTTCTCAATTGGCCGACTTCATGCTTTTTATATCTACAATTAACTTCTATACAATAGCTAGGCGTATAGTGTACATACAATACTTTCAACACTCCAATTTAATATTTCGACGGTTTCACTTAATTTCATAACAAAATTAATTGAATATATACTTTGTGGTACAATTTATCAAAGGATTGGTTAAAAAATGTCGGTCAAGTGCGAATAGCGTCGTGATTTAGGTTCAGTAGACTATTATAAAAAAATAATCGATTGTTATTGTATTACGTTTTTAATCGATTATCTATTGTTACGAGATTGCCATAAGCGAATAATTGACACTGAATAGTTGGCGAAAATTTATTACGCTCACTTTTGTGCGGAGAAATGGTTTACTTAAAATATAATAGTATCAATGGACTTGATAAATCGTACAATCTGATTTTGCGATTGATGTCGTTGAAAACTTAACTTTTATCATTTTTTATATATATATATATATATATATATATATATATATATATATATATATTTTTTTTTATATATATATATATATATATATATATATATATATATATATATATATAGATAGCTTACATATATTAAGATATAACAATAAAATCACCTTTCCATGCATATTGCTGATATAGCTGATGAAACAGCACTACTTAGATTTATATACTTATAAATTGATAACTACTGTTCATCAAGCCTACCTAAAAAATCTAAATTATACTTATTATAGTTCCCAATTCTCCGTATTACATCCATTGCATAATCAATCAAGTATTAACTCGTTTCACCGTTACAAATGCGGAATGCTAAAAAAATCGATTTAGCTGTCACTCGATCACGTAAATTATAATTTTATGCAATCACCTTGTATTATAACACTGTGGGTGTTGCGGTTTGTATCGAGAACAGCTAGTACGTGATACCTTGCTTTGGTCGAGTTTTTTTCCCAATTTATACGTTTTCAGTAAAAAAATAAAGGGCGCACATGTATTTTTGAGGTCACCTTTCAATGAAACGTTATAATTGAAATTAATAATTCTAAACAATCGTTTCCCTTGAATGAATATTGCTAAACGCATAAAACCTTTTTTGATCAGTGTAATAAAAAAATATAAAAAAAATGTATCTCTTTGGTATATATGTCTAATTATATATTATTATATACTATTGCTTTGACACTGTGAGACTAAACGTCTTACTATTTCTTTTTACAATTTTTGATGAATTCAGGTTGATGCGCGCTAGGGGGCAGTTCAATCGCCACACTTTCACTTCAACCAGACCGAAACATTGTATGACCAATTCAAATCTCAGTTAAATAATATACTATAGTAGAAAATATTATATTTTTCATCTTCAATCATTTTTTTTATGAAATTCATTAATTATTTCGTACCGTTAACCAACGGTGTTTAAAGCAATGTTGTGTTCTAATTTGGTCTAAAAATTAAAACAGTTTAGTTACTTTTAATTTTATTTAGATAAAGATACCTTTATTTCGCATTATTATGGGTAGGTAAGGTTCGTAGATGGAACTTCCAACAAAATATTTAATAACTGTCACTTAGAATAATCTTTTTGTTTTAATAATTTTACTGTTTACTTTTAATTATATTAGTTACTTATTTATTACTTAGTATATATGACTTAGCAATACTTTAAATATCCAAAGAAACAAATTTAAAACTAGACTCACGTCTGGAGAAATAATCGTAAAAGAATAGAATCGCTTTCCACATTTTTTCTTTTTTGACTTCAGCAACAACCGATTAATTGAAGTTTCGATAAAAAGTAGTCATCACTACAACTATTTTGTCAACTGTCTATCATTATAAGTGTCAGTGCTTTAGTATTGTATCTCTGGATATGACATAATTTATAAGTTAGATATACATTTGTATGTTAGGTTTATGAATATTAGAAAACCCGAAGACGCGTAAAATATACGTTACTTTGGCAAAGTGTATGTCACTTCATACTAAAGTGTATATTGAATGAAGGGTGAGTAATAATTATCATTATATTATTCATATCTATGTATATAATTTTTCATATATCTTCCATGTACAGATTACGATTAGTTACATTTTTATTATATTTTTATTACATATAATAAAAAATTTCCTTTTACAAAGATTTTAGAATTTCAAAGAATTTTACAAAGATTTTCGAATCATCATCTATGATGAAGAAAAATCTTAAATGTTACCCACAGTACCATATGTTTGTTTTGTTATATGCTTTTGTATAAAGCGACAAGCATGTTGCTAAGGAAACACGTTTTTACACGTCAACCGGGCTGTTAGTTTTATTAATTCAATGTATTTTAATTCCTTATTTTTAATAGGAATTGGACTTCGGCAGTTCTTCTTAGTATAAAGTTTAAATATGCAAAATTTGATATTCGTCCATCAGCATTTTTTTTTGTAAAAAGGGGTCAAAAGCTTCTTCTGCACGTTTTAGAAATAAATTTTAAAATTACTTACGTCGATGCTATCTTGCAGTACCTAATTAAGTTAAGTTCAGCAGCTTAAAATAAATCAAAAGGTACACACTTTTGGACGCATTTTCCATTTAAAGTATTATAACTCATTTTACGAAGTGTGAAGTTTTGGCATAGTGTCGAAATTTAAATATAAGAATCTTTTTGCTTAAGCCATGCTATACTTTGCTGTATACTCGAATATTTACTACTGTATACAAATATAATATGAATAATTTAATTTATTCGTGATATTATCCTCTGATTATAAGCGTGAGTTTTGTAGGTCTTTATCAGTACGCACAATCTCTGCTCTAGCAAGAGAAACTACAGCGTTGAGTTCCACCACTCAACGCAATATCTTGATTTCGGACGGAAAGTGGAGAAGGGAGCGTCGGAGTGTCAAGACACTAGGTCCTCTCTGGGTACTCTGCAAAAAGCGTACAGATGCATTTTTTTTAAAACTTTTATTTTTACCGATTTTTAATATTATTCATGCTTATATAAAAAAATTATGATAGTATTTTGTTTACAATCATAATTATGGTCTTCAATATTTATATAACGACAGGTAATGCCCCATCTAGTTAGTAGAATGTTGCTTTGTAAACCGCGTCACAGCTCTTTTTCACCATTATTTGTTTAGATTTTTTATCTCCGACTAAATTGATGGATATGAAACTATTATTTTTTTATAACATCTTGTAGAGTTTGCAATTAAATTTTTATTATGACTTATTTGAACACTATATTAAATAATAAAATAAGGACATAACACATGAAGAAACAGAAGAGAGAAAGAGAGAAGACATAAAACATGAATCATGAAAGAGAGAAGACATAAAACATGAATCTTATGGCTTGTTAGCCATTAACTATAGTTATAGTTAAGCTATCTTTTCCAGACAGACAACTTTTAGGCCGAAAAAAACTGTTATAATAATAAACGGTTCGATGGGCAATTTTTAAAGAATAAATTACAAAGATATTTCAACTACTACATCGATTTTATAAAAACTGAGCGTAATTTTCATATAAGCTTCAGTATTTTCTAAATTTACACTTCAATATTTTTTTTTCAAACTGATATCACAGGCATAGTTGGCTTGTCTATTGCAGGTAATGATGGGCTTAATATTTATGTACGAGAAAACGTTAGAGAAAATAGTACAGTTTGGTTTTAGACTAATAAATAAAGTAATTAAAATGAAATTAGATTGAGTTACCTTATAATGCATTTTTTTTTAAGTGACTTATGTTGAAGTAAATAGCTAATCATTCTATTAAAGAGTTGTTACTTAAAGAATATACATATGTCATACAATAATACGAGTATATACATATAAATGCAATACATCTGTATATTAGTAAAAGTTTCTTTAGTAAAGTAAAAAAAAATAAAAAACTTTATAAATATATAAAAATATAGTTTTATTTATTTTGTCAACAGTACCTACGTTGTCTGGCTCTGTAATATTGAACTTGATTGTGCGGCGCTTGCTCAATATGCATAAAATTATTGTTAAATTATAAGTCTCATGGTTATTACTAGCCTATTTCTGTAAATAGTTATATTAATAAATATATATTTTTAGTCATACATTGTTGACTTATTATATTCGTGTCTACGAAGCAACAAACAAATATATTTTTTGCAGCTTCACGCTTTTCCCCTCATAGCAAAGTAGTCAGAGAGGACCTAGTGTCAAACACTCCGTTCTCCACTTGCCGCCCAACATCGAGACATTGTGCATTGCCAAAACTCTACGTCGCGCTTCATCTTAGCCATAAGCAAAATGAATCAAATATTTTAAATAGAAGTGAGAATCGAACCCACAACCGATTGACGCTGTCAGACAGCAAGGTGGCCTCATATACTACATTTTTTGATAAACAAATTTTGGAATACATTACAGCTGCGACAGTATTAAACATACAGTAAATAAGCTCAAATCTATTTTTTTTCTTATAATATTTATTTCCGTTAAGTTGGAAATAAATATCTACTTCTACTTCTTAAATAAAATCTTCCCCGAGTGACAAGTCGCTATCACACTGCGCTACAACGTCCTCTCTAATAATAATAATTTCTTAATTAATTAAGTTTCTTACAACATCTACTCCTTTCTCTATATTTTAGTCATATATTTTATGCCATTATTTATTTTTAAACTTATCACTATTGTATTTTTTTACCTTTGAGGTGAACACTGTGTTTTCAGAAAAAAGAAACCTAACTAATTCATTAGTCACTATCAATCACCTCTTAATTACTTATCACAAAAACATTGTGACTTAGTAAGGTTTTAAGAGAACGGCTCGAGGTCATTCTATTATAAATATTTCTATTGACATTACAACTATTTGCACAGATTTGGTTTAGGAAGACAAATAAAGTGTTCAAATGGACGGAGAACGGAGTTACGAAACCCGTTTTTTTTATAATCTCCTGCATTTATAGTAGTAGCCAGTTCTCTTGCCAGATCATAGAAATTAATATAATTTAATTTAAATTAATTCAGGTTCATGCTTTTTCCCGCCATGAGTTCTACATCCGGCTTTCCGAAATTCTTATACGCTTATTACAACTTATATTTGTTGTTAGCATCTCTGTACAGAGATTTTTACAAACTTCTGCTACCCAGAACGCATGGCATAGCGGTCAGAGCGCTTGAACGGTTTTCATGAGGCGCGGGTTCAAATTCCGCTGCGTTTAAATTTTTATACGTTTCCTAAATATATGTTTTTTTTTCGTGTAATAAAGTGTGCGGAGTAAATATTAAACCCACAACCATCTTTTACACTCAGTTATATAAACTGCACCAATTTCTTTCTATTTTATTAGATAAGCCGTTAACTGTATTATGGTATTTTTTGTTCACAGTCTCTCGACGGGTTCGCGCTGTCTGTAGCAGCCGATGGGAGATTTCTGTACATATCTGAAACTGTTTCTATATATTTAGGACTATCACAAGTAAGTCTATTTTTATAATCTACAAATTTTTCACTTATCCTTTAAAATTGTTGAAATATTTATATTTTGTAGTTATACCTATGTCTTTATACCTAAGTCGTTTCAAAACAATAAATATTTGAAAATTGAGGAACCTAATGGTTACTATTCAATTTCAATAGGTATTTATTTGGTAAAATAGGCTGTGTCGCATAAATAAGGCTTTGGCTATTTTAAATTCTATGGACATGGCTATGAGTTTATTATCCAAACACATTCAGTTCTAAATTACTTTATATATATATATATATATAGTAGATAGAAAATATTTCTAATTGTATGTAAATAAATGGTGCTATTTTTATTGGTTTGTAATGATGATACCATACTGTAAGTGATGTGTCACTATCTGCTAAGTATACCTTAATTTAATATTTAATTAAGATATAAATCAGTCACGATTTACGTTCTGACACTGTCCACACCTATGTCTACTATAAATTCGTTACTCGCTAGCGACTATAGTCAGAATTTTTTTCCCGTCTACTATACAGTCTAGTCAAACTGTTACGGCAATGAAAGTAGTAAATGGCTTAATCCTACGATAGTGCTAATGTTACATTAGAATGCGAGAGGTATCTAGTTAGAAGAATTAAGTGGCATTAGCTAAGTTAATGATGAATGACAAGTAGTTAGTCGTATTATTATTTAAATAATTTACAACCGTCTGATAGATTACATTTGCATGGAGACGCTTCATTTTGCTTCAAAACAGTACTAATGTTGAATGTATGTAAGATACAATAGTTAATGATTTATATATGAAAAAGTATGTTTGTATATAAACAAAAACATGGCAGCCAGTTTAACCATAATTTAACTAATAATTGATCGATTATAAGTAGAATGAAGACATTCTAAAATATAGACACAAGTTATAAAATAGCTTCAATTATTCAATTAACACCTACATTCCAGCTTATCTATATAGATAATATAAATGGCTGTAAAAAATCGCTCTTTGCGGAATACGCAGTTTGCACCTAGTAGTACACCCGCTGTTCTTTTTTCTTTAGTTTAAGAGATATTTTTCGATATTATGTAGATGTACCACGACCAATTTAGATGTTAGGGTTATTGTCCTTTATATTTGCTATTTTCATGAAGGTTTTATTTAAAAAGTTAACAAAGTCGGTGCAATTGTAATTTAAGAAAAAACCTATCCGCCCACGTACACGCCTTATCCATGATCTGTCGGATGTCTTAACGCCGAAACAACGATTACATCGCGTCTCATGTGAACTATGAATGAATATGTTTTTATTTAACTTGTTTCATGTATATTATGCTTATCTACGTTGAGTGAAGAAGTTATTGTTGGAACTAATGTACGCTTGACGTCTATTTAAATTTAGTTGTGTTCTAATTTTACTTCTAGAATAGTTCTTGAACTACAAAAATGTTCTCAAGAAGATATGTCGTGAAAATACATAAAAAATCCCACGGTTAACAAAAGTGTTATATTAACGGTGAAATAACAGTGTGGTAAAGTTAAAAAAATTACATCCAGATGAAATTAAACATTACGAAATTAAAGGGAAAAGGAAAAGTCTGAAAACTGAGAAACAGTTGATCCAAAATGGCTGGAGGGTGGTGTGAGACGGCGAATGGGGGGAAGAGGACGATGAGAGATGCTAGTCACGTCGCGGGCAAGGCGCGCGCGTGTCTCTCATCCTAATGTGAGGCACTCACACACCCCCGCGCACGCACACCGACACCAACACCTAACATATGTATGCGTGTGTAGACACGACGTGATGTAGTGTGCGTTATTAAATACATAAACTTCCTGGTAAATAAGCAGATACAACTTTCTTATGAGCAACGTCTACGCTCCTGTTATATTAAATTCTGTTGCCGCCATTTTTTCGGAGCCCTTAAAGACTGATAACGTCGACAATAGGAAATCATATTTCTGAGGATAAATCCGAAAATGGATATTTTACTTTTTGTTTTGACATGTCCGGGCCCTTTCTGGAAAATTATTTACGTGATGCTTCTTGTTCATTATTGCTCGGATGTTTCTATTTGGGAAATGGAGTTTTGATCTCCTAAACTTTTATAGGAAGAGCAAAGAGATTATTCATTCTTGATGGTGGACATTGGAAAGTATGAATATATATACACAAGTAAGCTCATAGGAATTTTCATAACAGAATTTATTTGTCATAATATAGGTATTTAGGTATTAATTCTTTCCGACTTTCAGTTTTAATTTTAATAACAACAAGCAATTTTTTTATATAAAATACTTTTTTATTCAGACTTTTCTAACTTATATATTTTTTATGTACCTTATTATATTAGTAGCAAGAACAATAATACAAATTGAGACTCAGGTTACAAATTCAGCTTTAAATCACCTGTCAACATTTCAAATCTGTAGGCCGTCAATCGTTGAATCGGTAAATACCATAAAATCCTAAGGATCTTTCCCAGAACCGACCACCGTAAGGTTACCATTGTTTATGGTATTCACATGCGCGGCATCACTGCGGATACACGACACCTGAATGCTTAATAGGATCTCACAATTATATTTGATAAATTTATTTAAAGATACATTTGCATACACCGTGAAAGGATCTACAAGAAAGTTAGATAGCAAACCGTATTCCAATAGCGAACATTAAAAAATCATTCCTTAAGAGTTATGGAATTTTCTATGAATAATTACTTCCTTCACCAAATATGAGATGTTAGATTTTGGTCTTGTACGTCGATAAATGTTTTGAGAAAAAAATATTTATAAGTATTACTTTACAGTACTTGCATAAAAGTAATGTGAGCATGCCAATTTTACAGTATATTATTTAAAAAAAATGACAATTATAGCTATCTGAGATTGTATCTTTATTTAGTAGACAAATTATGTTATTTATAAACGTCTGAGCCTTCGAAATTGTCTTCACGGCTTCCAGTTGGTATGCTTTATTGTTGTTTTCAAAGCCACCTGCCATGCGATGTATGATAACAGCCAGTTCATTCATAACCATTGCTGTACGTGACACTTCATTTGACTACCTTAAGTTTCAATTATAAATTTTATGATTTAAATATTATGAGTCATGTTTTACCAAATGTATAGTGTTAATCGATATAGGAAGCGATATTCAACTAACGTTTCTTAATTCAATATTTCACTAGTGAATATTTGAGTTCCGCAACTCAACGCATAATATATTGAATTCTGTCGGTGAAAAGCAGTGGACGGAGTGTCTTGACACTAGGTTCTCTCTACATGAAATCCTAACAATCTATCTATTCTCCTTAGAATAAATAGATTCTTAGATAGATTCTACAGTTCCTTAACTGAAATAAATGAAAAATATATATAATGTTTTCGCATGAAGACCTTACCTATCTACCTTTAATTTTTCTTTAAAGTTTACGATATAACATCAAAGTTTAATGTGTCTGTTTCCACCCTGGTGTAGTTATAATATGTCGGAACACGATAGCTATGGATTCAAATCCTCTCATATAAATATTAGACAAAACGGGGCGTTAAATTAAACCTTAATTTTCATAGAGTCTTATTTTCTTGCCCACCCAGCTTGATGAATGGATGTGTAAAGACAAGAAATGTTTTACCGTAATTATAATTTAAGTAAATCCTCATACTTATATAATTGTTATATGTTGTTCACAGGTAGAAATGACAGGCAGTAGTATATTTGACTATGTGCACCAAGCTGATCACGCGGAGGTTGCAGAACAGCTTGGGCTCTCATTAGCTGGCCGAGGTGGAGCAGGATTAAATAGCCCAGCGTCTGGCAGTGAGGAGGGCAGCCAGCATGGTACCAATAATCCTGATGGTGAGGCGATATTTCCTTTTAAAAGTTTGATTATAAGAATGCACAAAAACTTATAAGGGACGCCTATTCAAATGTGGTAGGCACAAAGATCGTTTTCATCACCTTTTCCTCTAGATTTTAGCCATTTTAGAGTAAGTGCGTGTTGGGTGGCGAATCCAAATTCCGCACTATATTTAACCAGATCGGAAAATCGAGGATATTATACATAGTTTCTGTGAGAGGTCTAAGCCCACATCATTTATACCAATCAAACACATCCAAAGCACGCCACGATGGCAAAAAAAATATTGTTTATTGGAAAATAAAATTCTGCATTTTATTTATATTTTTTTCTATTTGTTGATCTCTGAACGGTTCATACAAAAACAACAATAATAGTAAACGTGCGGTACAAAAGTTTTAACTTCAGATTAGCCTTACTTCTTTTACAAAGAAGTTAAATTTTTTTTTTTTTTAATAGCATTTAATTTTCAATTTTGTCCAAAACATACAAAAAAGTATACAATTCACAATGCAAATTTCTTTTGCGTCGTCTTTAATAATTAAACCACCGGCACCACTCACACCATCTAGATATTAGGGGTCCGTCAAACTATAGACTTTAAAGAATTTAGTACGTTTATATTAAATACAATCAAATGATAATTTATATGACGCCTTCGTGGAGCTGCGGGACAAAGTCGGACTGTAAGCGCAATTGGTTGCTGGTTCGATTTAAATTATTTATTTATCTGTTCTATTAAGACAAAGCGCTGCGTCAACTTCCGCCATTGAAAACGCAAAACGCTATTTCGGGCGAAAAGTCTCTGCTTAACCTTACGGAAAATAAGAATACTATCAAAATACTTAAAAAAACACATCGTATAAAAAACAAATCAAAATGTATTGAGTGACTTTTCAGCGATTATGAGCCTTTTACAGGCAATAATGCATATTTTTATAATATTTAAAACTGTAATATATTTTTATAAATCATCTCAGTAAACCTTTTTTATTACCAAAGGAATATTTAGGTCCGAATGAATGTATTCAAATGTTAAAATTGCGATGGGCGTAAAGTGGTAATCGTTGAGAGTGCGTGATGCATATGACTGCAAATTAGTCTATTATGGAGACAGATATATAGTGAAATTAGCGGTTTCATTGATCAGACGAAGTGCAAACACTATATGATGATGACATCTAAACTATAATTATTTTTGGCATTCTAACTGCCCTTTAAGCTGAACTTAGTTTGTGCAATGATCGTTTAAATATAATTTAATATAATATAATGAACATTATATCAATAATATGTATTTATATAAGGAAGCAGCGAAAACAGAATTTTGGTACGTCCACATCTTCGGAACTACTAGACGGATGTGAATGAAACCTTTTTAGTTGTATACCTAATTGACTTAGGCTATAATTGATTTTGAAGACTGGAACACTTGATGTAAAGAAGAGAAGTTCAGCGTGATAGTTATTTAGGTGGAAAGGGTCATTAAGTCCACGCAGACGAAGTTCCGGCAGATACATTAGTATCATATTAAACATATATTTTAACACGAGTCTTCCATTTTTGAATGTAAAGTGATAAAATAAAATTTCTTATCTTTATTAAAATATCTTTTCATTTAAGCACTTTATTAATCTGAAGTAAATAAATGTAAATAAATAAATGTAAGTAAATAAATCAACCTCGACAATTAAACAAGATGTAAAAAAGAAATAGAAAAAAAAAACAATTTAAAATGATGCATGTTAATCACTGTATTACACGCGAATTAGCCTAAAAATTAGAATATAAGACGTTGAAAAGACGGTAACTTATAAAACGGAGCGATAACACCGTTAGCCAATCTATTTAACTGCATTTTCCAGCTAAAACTGTTTCAATACAAAAAATGGACCTCTCTGTCAAAACAAGAAAAAACTATATAAAATTCAATTAAAGTTATACATTTCGGAGGCTAATACACCTTTTGGACTGTACTGGTGTAAAAATTTTTATTCAACCGCCTACAAGTAATGTTATAAATTGTGCACCAAATTGAAATTAGATTATAAAATCTTCACGGCGTGTTGGCACCTTATGAAACGGTCAATGGGGAGTCAGCCGCACCTTTATAGTCTTGATTAATATTAGAGCTTGCGTTATGGGAAAGAATTGAGAAGATTTATGTAGGTAGCACGGCTTTCGAAATGTTTTTGTCAATAAATATAGGCTAACTTTAATTAAGATGAAGTAGCAAAAACTATCTAGCATATAATTTCTACAACTTCGTCTGTTACTCGGTCCAGTGCATTTGGAAATAAGCTTACAATAATAAGCTCTCATCGTAAAAAGTTTGATTTGCATTTAAATTTTTTTTTCTTGTTTGCATTCACCATTTTCGTTTGTAAATATAGAATTGACTCGTTTTTTAAGCATCTGTAAATGCATTTTAAAGTTTAATGGTTTATTTATAGTTATATCGAATACATGCCATAATAATGGCTATTAATTTTTCATACATTTTCATCTAATAAATACTCTTACTGTTATAAAATGGACATACGCACCACAAGTCAGTTGCAGCTGACAATACTGACATTTTTATGTTAAATAACTACTTAAAAAGTTCTTATGAAAAACCATTTGAATAAAGTATATTTTGATTTTAATTCTTCACTATTACTTATTTTGTTGTTATAAAGTATTCTGAAAAAAATATCTAAGTTATTAGAAAAGAATTTGTATGCCAAATCCATACTAATATTATAAATTCGAAAGTAACTCTGTCTATCGAATCTGAAAATACGAAACAGTTGTAGTTCACGCGGTCGAAACGCGAGCGGATCGCTATTAATTTATAAATGTCTTTTATAATTTTAATAAAAATATTTGTATAAAGTAATATTTAAAATACAACCTTTTTATACGAGTAATAGCATTTAAAATTAATAATAATCTACGTAGATTTAATTTTTGAGTATACCAACACGTGCAAGATAGGTATCTTATAACAGGGAGACGTTAATTAGTTTTAAACTTAACAAAAACTTAAACGTTTCAAGGAGTCACTCAATTAACCTGCTATTTCAATTTTACGCGATGCAGAGGTATCTATTGATTTATAGAAAAAGTGTGTGAGAAAAAATCAATCAGGATCCGTGTGACAGTGGGCGATTGTTAGGATGACGAGGTGAAAGAAGTTGATGGACAGGTGAAGTGCGTAGATAAAGTCATATTGTCGTCTGATAACCATGGAAGCTGGCTCTGAAATCGATCCAGTGCATCCTAAACTGTGATGCATAAAAAATCGACAGTAGAGAGAAATTTAATAAATATGGTTCGATATCTAAAAAACACATAATAGATAAGAAATGTTACTAATGGAAAGAAAATTCCTAACTAAAATAATTAATTACTCAGCAAGGAACGAATAAGCTACTATGGGTTGAGAACCTCTGCATAGTTAAGCTTACAAGTTCAGTAAAATCAATTAACGAACGCTTCGTGGCTCCCAAAGATCAGTTTAATTATAAATTTGTAATCAATCAAACCATCACGTTGGATTCGGACCGTTTTCACAGTTAAAGCTCTTTGAAAATTGAATTTCATTTAGAGTTATTTTTAACTAAATAGGTGACAGATGGCCAAAGATTTTTTTCATGTAAGTAATTGACATAGCGTTTATAGTAAGCTATGTAATACTAACGATGTGATTAAAAAATATTATTTTTATTAGTACTCATCAGATCAGATATACTAAGAAAAGTATAATTTGTTATTTCCAGTTTACCAAGTCTTCAGTATTTTAATAATAAAATATATATTTAGTGCAATATGTTTAGGTTTCACTAAAACTGAAGCTGAACTGAACTTAGGCTTTGTTAATGTGGAATCTTAATCTTTTTCTACAGTATCGGCACAGATGACCCTAGCAGCTAGCGGGGCTTTGTACAAAGGCATGGATCGAGCTTTCTGCGTCCGAATGAAGAGCACTCTAACAAAGAGAGGATGCCACTTTAAGTCTTCAGGATACAGGGTAAGCATTTATTAGAGCTTTGGTAGAACTTTAAGAAGATAAAGCTATTTTGAGGTCATCCGAAAGTTTTGTGCAGTTAACAACTTTGAGGATTAAAAACTACGTTTAAGCTTCTTGCATTTAGCTTCTTTAAATTCTACCATTTTTTCCTAATTTTAAATTTTTGTATTCCATTGAGAATATAGTAACAATATGTTTTAATGTAAAAATGAAAATATCTGTAATTTTCTAAATTATATATAGATTGAGAAAAAATGAAGGCTGAAGTTTCATTTTCGATTTAGGTGGGAAGAAGTAAGGATGGCGAGTGTAATTCTACGAGAAACGAGGGTAACTGGCGGGTGGGTATCTGGAGAAGCAAATGATTTTATGCTTGTGTGTTTTCTTAGATTTTGCTGTGATTCCTGAGTAGTTTTACATCTAATGTTCTAGCTTTACATTTTTCAACTTGTATTAGATATTCATATATATTTTTTTGCTTAACATTATATTATGTATAGAATGACTAAAATAAAGTAATTCTATAAATCATATACATTTTAATAGAAATAGAGAGAAATAGGTTTCATTATAAATTTTAATGGATACTCTCATTAAAGAATTCAATATCGTAATATCACTAAAACAAGAAGTATTCGCGAAAGAAATAAAATAAAGCTAAGTGCTAAGTGTTTTAAAAAGATTCATATACCTTAAACGGTACCATAAATACACGAATTACAATTTTATTGCTCCTTAATAATTTCCCAGCTTTATCCGTTACTGGATCACAAATATTATTGTTAGAGTTATAGCGAGCGTGGGGTGCCGCAAGGCGAATTGTGGCCCATAATTTTTGCCTTAACTCGGTGTTAGAACATAAAATGCGATTATATCTCTAGCGACTTGCGAATAACGTACTAGGTGGGTAAGACTCAGTAATAGAATGCTCCTGAGAATATGATTTTTTTCGTCATAATTTGTTAGAAAAATTATAGCTACATTTAAAATGCAGCTTGAATTTAAGATTTGGTTATTTTTTTTTCTTTTTTAATATACTTAGGTACATATTCATATATAAATCGAGTATTATATGACATTAACATATTAAGATGAATAATACCAAACATTGCGTTTAAGCAAGCAATGACATTCCCATAGTAAAATAGAATGGGCACGTAGAATAAATTACAAATCTCAAGATTAGTACTTTGAGAGTTGAACCCATAATTCGTGTTTATCTCAATCTAAATTGCTCATACAATTCGCAAATATCGACAGAGCAATTAGAGAAAATCGTTTGTAACCCTTTATATGGGTCTTGTGCCACGGGCGTAGTGTTTATAGCGGAAATTTTGAATTAATCCTTTTCAACTTTAGCTACCTGGTAACGTTCATTGAACGTGCTTATGTACCAAGTAGTGTATTAAAGTGTAATTTGAAAAGTTGGACTGACGTTTGATTTATACTAATTAGGTGTGTTTATACTAATAATATATGTAAGTTCTACCTACTCGTACAGTAAACATAATATAATGTTACAAATTAAAAATTGATATATAAAAATCTTAGAATTAATTTTTATAATCGTTTCAGAAGAAAGTGTATTCGAGTACGTTTCTCTGTGGTAATCTCCTGTATCATCAATACTATTTTTCTTCTTTCCAGGTGGTTTTAATACTATGCCGTCTTCGACCGCAGTACACGTTTTCCCATAGTCGCAAGACACCACCGTCTTTACTGGGCATGGTGGCTCTAGCCATAGCGCTGCCTCCGCCATCAGTGCACGAAATAAGATTAGAATCGGACATGTTCGTCACGAGAATCAATTTTGATTTCCGAATAGCACATTGTGAACCAAGGTATTACAATTTACATAATTTTTTTTATATTTTCATTTAGTTAAATAAAAAACATTTTTATAAGTGTGATAAAAGCAGCATAACTCTTCTTCGAAGGAGTTTACATGTACCATTGCAGTGGAGTTACTAACTTTACTGACAAGTATTACATTGATGATTTAAAATGCATTAGGTGTTCATTTCTTTATTAAATTATTTAAAGTTTATGAAAACAAACCATAATGGTACCTGTTGATGATCAAAAATTCTTTAATAATTTATTTGATTGTAATAAAAACTACAATATTTTCAAGAATATTAACAAAACAGTTTTTTAAAGTGTACTATCAACAGATTTAATAGATTATTTTGTATATACCAGCAGGGTGTCAGAGCTTCTTGGGTACACGTCGGAGGAGCTTACCGGAAAAAACCTCTACGCTTTATGCCATGGTGAAGATGCGAACAAACTTAGAAAGTGCCACGTTGATTGTAAGTATTATATTGAAATTATGATTACCAAAATACAGCTTCACGCTTTGTCCCGCAGAAAAATCCTATATCGCCCACATCTAATATATTGCGTATTGAGCAGCAATTTGATTATGAAAATGGAAGGTTATATTTAAATGAAATGTGAATTTAGAAAAGATGTGTAGACAAGTTGTTAGAACTAGAAAATTAATGGAGAAGGCTTCAATTGTCAAGAATAATCTTCAAGAAAAATAATTATTTTAAAGTAATAATTCTAATTTTCAAAAATAATAATTCTAATTTTCAAGAAAAATATTTTATAGTTCTCTTGTAATTTTTTTTTGTTAAATAATAGACTAAAGTTTATTAAAATTCCACCATCGCGCCTTGACGGAAGTTTTAGCTATACTCATCTAATTTTATTACATACACAATTTATATACGATATCAAAATAAGGCATCCCATTCGCATGTACGTCTGTAACCAAATTACCCGCTTTCTAGCAAACACCGGGCGTTTTATGTTAATTCATACATTGTTATTCTACGACTGAAATGTCCACATTTGGCCGGCATCTACACATCTATATGTGTACCTATTTTGTATTTTAAATTCAATTTAATAGGCTAATAAAGCTATCAATGTGGTAAAAATGTTACTAAATGACGTCGAGTCTTCGTGGTTTGAGTTAATCGTGTAAATTAGGTATTCATCTTATTACATAGTACTGTGACTGTTAATCTGTAAGGAAATAAGGCTTTTAAAAAACTCATGTGATATATCAACCATCCATACTAATATCCATTCTATTAGTATTAATATTATAAATGCGGAAGTAACTCTGTCTGCCTGTGACGTCATCGTGGCCAAACCGCTGAACCGATTGTGATGAAAATTTATAAAGAGATATTTGAGAATCTTAGTATGATTGTAGACTACATTTTTCTAAAATTTTAAATCGATCTCCAAACAGACTGTTTTACGAAAAGAAAGAAAAGAAACAGCTACACTACACGCGGGCGAAGCCGCGAACGGGTCGCTAGTATTATCTAAAATATACTACATTTAATATATATTAAAATATATACATAAATACTACATTTGGAAATATTTGGAACATTCTCCGTCGTGGAGAATAAATTTACTTCATTATATTACTCATTTCTAAGTTGTAAATTAAAAACTGGTGATATGATATGTAGTGCTATGATATCTCTAGTATAGAAATAAAGTGTGTTTATTTAGAACCTCATATACTAGTGTGTTAGTCATACCATCTTTGCTTAACTAAAGTAATACATAATAATTTTCAACTAAGATGTAGATTGTTTATCTCGTCAATTGACTTTATTATATTTTTTGTTATATAAATTACTTTTTAGTTATATTATTAACTTATTAATAGGCCTACCTGCAAAATTTAGGAACTAAGTTAACACAAAATACAAAACGACCCTTGGCTCGTCAAGCGAGTGTGATTCTCTCTGCCCATCCTGCAATACGGAAGCGTAAAGCTGCTTTAAGTAAATATAAAATGTAACAATGATACATGCGTTGTCCCGCTGAGTTTCTTGCGCCGGTTTTCTCAAGTCTGAGGCATTAACTTTAGTGAACCGGTGTTAAATTATTTAACATTCAAAAACTTAAGCATGTAACTTCCTATTTTGATTGAAATTGACTTTGAGTTTGACATACGACTAAATACTAGTGATTCACTCAAAATGCACTTTATATATGAGGAAGAAATATGTAGGTATAAAACATTAAGGACCGACGTTTCCCACGTCTCAGAACAGAAAGGAAATGATGTTAGGACATTATTATTCAAATCACAAACAGTACGGCGCTAGGCCTAAATTGTATTCTGACGGATACGTGGAAAATAATGATATCACATACAGAAGTGACATTATTTGGTTGTATTTTTTTTATTGCTACAGTTATATAAGCACGTAGTATGTAGAACGTGGTGCCTAATACCTATATACGAATAGGGATGTCGGTGCAGCTGATAGAAGTTTTTTTTAATATTTTATTATAGGTTTGATATGCAATAAGTACGTTTTTTATTTTCAGTTTTTCATATATATCGTTCAATGCTTTGGAAGACTTATCACATCTCTTATAGGACTTTCGTACTTTGCGGCGACTTAAATGTGTTTTCTCACTCCTTTCGGGATGCCATACTATATATAATTGATTTTCAGGAAGATATAAACTATTTTCAAAACTGCTACTTTAGGAGGTTGATCAGGTCTCGTACACATCACGGGATAGGTTAGTTTGGTTGTCTTTTAGTAACCTGTGTCTATTCCAAGACCCTCAAGTATCTCTTCATAAAATTTCATCACAATCGGATCAGCCGTGATGGCATCTATAATATTACTTTCCCATTTATAATATTACTAGAGACCTACTCGCAGCTTCGCTCGCGAAACGGTTTAGATTTTTCATACAAACTTTCATGCCCTATTACAAACAAGTTGGGGTTGATTTTCGAAAAAAATTTAGCTTATTTTGGACCCTGGATCTTCAACTATTTTCATTTTAAATTTCATTAAATCAGGCCGGTGGTTTAGCCGTGAAAGCCTCACAGACAGACAGGCAGACTTTTGCATTTATAATATTGGTATGGATAGACAACATCTATAGCTAGAAAGTAACAAATTATGTCTTAATTTAGATCGGTTATAAATTTGCCGGCTACCTTCGTGTCTTCTTGACATGAATTTCTATTCACTCACACTGAATACAAAGTGTCGTCGTTACGCCATTAGTGCTTGTGATTTCACTCTTATTGGGTCATGGGTGGACGAATAATCGAAAACAATCATTCGTTCAATCGATAAGGATAAATTATTTCTTTAAAATAGGCAGGAAAATAAGTTGCTATTGCCGTTTTGCTCTATATTGTATTAGGCAATGGTTTGAAATTATAACTAGTAGCTAAACAGCTATATTTATATGTAGTGTAGTAGTAAGACGACAGATGCTTTCGTTAGACAAAGTGCGGCGTTGAGCTCCGCCTCTCAACACTCAAAGTCTCAAATTTGGGTTTTCTTTGCATTGCGCTAAGTTAAACTGTGGATGGATTATTTGATACGTACGTAAACGAAAGTGGAAATCGAGTGTTTAGGTTCTTTATATGTATCGGATCAGATACTATAATTAATTGACATTTTCCTATGAATTTTAGTATATAGTAGCTACATTTGGTATTTTAACGATTGATGATAACGATTACTATACAGTTTAACATTAAAGTATAAGTAATACATACAGCTATAGCTCAGGCAATCTTGGCGCAGTGGGACATCTTCTGACTTTAAACACGATTGGTTGTGGTGGGTCTCCCACTCGGAGGATTAATTATATAATTTTAATTTCTCCGCTCTAGTACCTAAGACGAAGCGTTTCGTTGAGCTCCGCCAGTCAACACGCCATATCTCGATTTTGGACAAAAAATATATGTAAAAAAATAATATGAAACATTACAAATATGTAAGCAATACGTTTTTAAAACAATAACTTACTATTTACAAATGACGCCTAACTTTTGGCGCGCGGCCAGCGTCATTGTAAATTACAACAATAAACAATAAAATAACAAAACCAAAATATTGCTCCGTATTAATGATTCACGTACACAATACACATGTTGGACACTTTGTGTTTTGTACGTATGGAATGTAATGCAAGTTGATATGCGCATGCGCAAGACTAAAATGAGGAGATTATCAAAACTCTATTTACTATGGTTTTCTACAATAATATTTATTATGAGTTCGGTGCATTATTATTTGTCTGATCCAGCCAGCATTTGTTGAATAAAAAACAATAGGTATTGTAACCCATCTTGCACGGTTTATTATGCACCTATCTACAAAGTGTTGTATTTAAAACGATTTATATACCGCTTAAAGTAAACTAAAATATTTCATATATTGAAATTAGTAGTTGAAATAGTAGGTGAAATACTTATACAATTTTATATTTACACACTAGATTTATATAGGTACTAATATATATGAAGAATATTGTTTAAAACGTAACAGTTAGCCATCCGACCATCTGTCCGTAATAAATATATAGTCAGTATAGTTACAGTCACATACGACAGTATTGTCTTAAGACTTTCAACGCAATTATAATATACGAGTATGATACCGTCATCATTCGCTTTTAAACACTAATTGAAGGTCGCGATTATGAATATCCGTCCTGATTTATTTATAATGAATAAAATTATGGTTGAATTATAAATATGATTAATCTGTATTATTTGTTTGTGTTTATTATTATGGTTTGTATGTAATGTGATGTAGACTAAGTTGATAAATATATCAGTTATGTACTTAGTATTCTTAATAGCAACCTGTAACACACCCTATCGGTACCTGCGCCTAATATAATAAAATAGTTACAACAGTATGTACCCGCACATCTTCGGACCTACTGGACGGATATGAATATATATTTTTTGTTGTAGAGCCTCTTAAGCTTAAAGCTTAGGCAGGAATTTCGCTGTAATTAATTTTGAAGAGTGGAACGGCTAATGTAGAACTTTAATAGACCAGCTGTTGTCTACCTTTATTTCGTATAGAAACGTACTGGGTGCGGAACTAAGCGCTGTACATAAGACCTAGCCTTAATGTAAATATTGTAAATAAATACATTCTTCTAAGTGAGAATTGATCCCACAACGACCGTATAATTGTGTAGCCAGTTACAATTACAATATACCATTTGTTTATTTATTTACCATATAGGTCGCTAACAGAGCATACGCTGTTAGAATAGTAAATATTAAACACAGAAAACAGACAGAGACTAAATGATGCCCAAATCATGAGCAATACTGCGTTCTAAAAAGACACTACTACTATAGTTCTAAAAATAGTTATTAACATTTCTTATACAAAAATAGTTATAAAAATAGTTCAATAATTATTAATTATTATTTCCTTAATTACAGTGATGAACAAAGGGCAAGTACTGACACACTACTACAGAATAATGAACAAACTCGGCGGTTACACCTGGATGCAGACGTGTGCCACTGTCGTCTGCTCCTCCAAGAACGCTGAAGAACAAAATATAATATGCGTCAACTATGTTATTAGGTAAATTTTCTTTATGCACTTAAAGTTTTGAGGCATTTGAAATAATAATTTAGAATTTATTAATAAAAATATTCACACAGCTAACTCCTGTCTATACCTATAATACTATTTTGTATTACAGTGGCCGTGAATATCCTAACACGGTAATGGACTGCTGTCAATTAGAAGAAAGTGTTCAGGGAGTTAAACGTGAGGAAACAACTGGAGATCCAGAAAATGGGCCACCAGACGCTGATACTCCTGGGGCACCTCCACCTCCCTCGCGACATGTAGAAAGAACTGAAGCTCCAGCAAATACAGATTCTGCTTCAACAGTACCACCTACCTCAGATATTACACATCTAACCAGGCTGAATGACCAGCCCTTACCGGTACATACGACACAGGATAAAAGTGTAACTTCACCAATGCCAGCCAGAAGACTGAAGAAACGAAAACACACGACTGATTGTGAGGAAGATGCGGTCAGGGACGAAGATCGACGAAAGAGCTCGACTAATCCCGGTCCTGCGATCACGCCCGAACGAGACATGACCAAAGCAATAAATCTTCCAGAAACGTCTGATGCCACGTCCGTTAGAGACCTAGAAAATGCTATGTCCAAGCATTTACCGTCTGTAGCGATAGATGGTAAAGAAATCTCGCACAGACCGACTGACTTTTCTACGGATGCACTCTTAAAACAACAGCAACAGAAATCTACCATACAATGGATTGGCACTCAAAATCATCACTTGAATCATTTAAATCGTCAAATGCCCGGAAATCATACTCCCACACCCGCTTCAGCTTTGCTGAGACAACTATACGCGAATCGAGAAAGCGTCATTCGAAGTAACTTTTTGGGAGACGGACGCACAGGTGGCTATTATTCTGGTGACGGACAATCAGGGCCACTACCGACACCGCCTGGTAGTGAAGGGTCTGGATATGGAGAGCAATTAGGTCATAAAGGGACAGATATAGGCTTAACGTACGGAGGATACGCTGACTACCATTCTGCGATGACTCCGCCCGGTTCGGTGTCTCCGAGAGACAAGCAACAATACGCCTTACCGTATGACAATAGTGCTTATTCTGAGGCTTTAAGGCATTCATATTTGGGAGAAGCTCCACTTCCCTTGAAACCCCAGGCTTATTCAGCTGTTCCGGGAGCACTAGACTACGCGTCGCCTTTAGATCAGACGCAGTTCTTCCATCCACCGTCGTCTTTCCACCTCTACCACCCGCAGGCGCATTCCGCGCATGCGTCGCACTCACACCAGCCCGTGGACAAGTCCGCTCCACCCAACACTAATTGGTATTCAACAAGCTCATAGCCATGTTTGCGGCAGTGATGAAATTTTTGGTAATATTTGAAGCAGTTTTCCTTGTAGCGATGAATCGTCCGTCACATCAATTGTTCGATTATTGAAACATTGAAATCATTTTGTAATTTAAAATGACGAGTCAAATTTGATCGAATACCTAGTGAATGTAAATTATTTGATTAAATAATATTGTGTAAGTATTACGAAATACTCAGAGTGACTGGCGAGAACGTAGTTTGTTTGGAAATTAGTTGTTCATGACATAACGTGCCAATTGTTTATACAGTATCGTCACTGGCATTGTGGCATTTAAGTAGAAAATTCTGATATATTACAATATTTTGGAATAAGAACATAATTTTATTTATATTTTAAAACTTTTACTGGTTGTTTATTTCAAGTCCTCGTAATGGCGATTCAATGAGCCAAAACAGTATTTTGTTCTTAGTGTTATAATAGGGGATTAATTTCACCCGCTAAGCTATATCTATAGCTTATTGCATATCACTTAACGTTTTTAAGTAAGCTTTTTTGTAAATTATTGTATAGTATATAGTATAGAATTCGTATTTAGGCAATATTATCTGTAAATTATAGGATAAGTATTGTATATTATTTTATTATTCGAAATAAGATTTCAATGTAAATATGTCGTTTATTATCTGACAGTTTTTGTTTTCTTGACGCGCTCAAAGACTTCTGTTAAATATTTTACTTTTAGAATAAGTAGACGTTTTAATTGTATTCGGTGGAAATTTATGTTTATTAGTAATCGAGTAATATAAAATTGTAAAAATTATATCGAAGCCTCTGTGACTCTTTCTTAACAGACAATTAATATTTTATTGTGTTGGTATAATTTGAATTAAGGTATCGATTAGTGGCTAAAAATCGATATTCCATTATAATGTACACATCCCATCAAGTATTATTATTTTTTATTTTTAGAGACAAGGCATGACAATTGAAATACTCATATCCATTCCACTAAATTCTTTTTTACATTTTTATATAAATTTAGACGTTATTTCATAATTATTAAATAAATATTTATGCTGTTTGTGCTATTTTATTGTGCAATATGAATGGAAAAGTTGTTCATTTTGATTTTTAGGCTTCGTTATTGTATCGTAATTTAAGGCTATCATAAAATTTGTATTAAAGATGTAATTAAAGTAATTGGGTTTTAGGCTTGTATCGAAATTATTTGTTGTTTAAATTTCTTTGAACTGATATATTTGTTTTTTTTTTTATTTTAACAATAATTTGACAGAAATCTCCAATAAAATATTAAGAATTTTGAACGAGCTTTTTTATTTGCTCTCTAAAGAAAAGATTTCAATTTAACACAATTTTTAATATTCTATATACTCGTAAATAAAGATTAGATTCTTTTGATTTTCTTAGATTCGATCAAGACAAAGTGCGGCACAATACATACAAACAAACACAATTACATATATTGGAATTCAAGTTATCCTTAATTAAAATAGACTTTTGCAAGCACTTTTGAATCGTCGAATGAATATAAAGTTACAACCGGCTTTTAAATTTATAATTTAATAAGAGCAAATTTAATTAAAATGAACACTAAATGTTAAGTGAAGTTTACCAAAATGCTGAAGTCAAAACTACAATAAAATCATTTACGCCGTTTTTAAGTTCAAAACCAGGTTTCTCAGACCAAAGGGCCAATAATATATTATTTTATACATCTTCCATTTACATACAGCGATCAGTTACATTTTTATTATCTGTAAAGGTAAATAGTTCCTTTAACTTCCTTAGTCTGAATTATATAATTCAGTTGCCAATTTTATTAACTTCGAGAATCTAGTGTCAAATCAAACACAATATAAATAGAAATATATATTTTATTTTTAAACTTACAGTTAACACACAATAAATGCATTTTAAGATAAGGCCAGTTTCTCGAAACAATGAGGTACCTTTTAAAAAGAAAAAAATTGAATTACATTTTTATAAATTGAGATTGGCTTTAATTTGAAATCAATTTATTATTGTTTTGTAAAAGTTTGAACTTCGCAGCAAATGTTGTGAATATTTTAAGTACTATATATTCACACATGTCCTCAAAGTAAAGTGTATCTTTTAAATTAGTTTTGCAATTTCCGCTCATTTTTAAACATAACATATTTATAGGCAAAATTTAACGCAGCTTAACTTACTTGTGATATATCGTTAATATTAAAGATACTTAAGATATATTAAAACTTAACAATTATTCTAGAAGTTGCCTTAAAAATACTTACAGCTTTGTTAAAGAAAATTAAATTAACACAAAACTATAAAGTAATATAAGACACGGTAGTGTAAAATGGACGGACGTTGAAAGCTTACAATATAATTTCTGTACAATTATCTGAGACATTGCTCTTATCTCGTCTGCTTCTTTATGTAGTCGTCTTTGTCTTGTTTGCTTAGTTAGTCACTTTGTCACCAGGTGGAGTAAAGAAAACCCCAAATACGGGAATCGAACCCACTACCAACGCGTACACTGCGCCACGACGGCCTCAGTGTTAAATTTGCGACTTAATACATTATTTGTAAAAAAACATTACATTTTAAAACGGAAAATAGCTATATATATTTATTATTGAGTACAAATTTAGATATACAAGTTTTACTGGTTACTAAGAGACTCCTAGAAGAGATCAAAATATTAAATTTATAAATTTCATTCAACTCATTTCCCGTGTGGCAGAACAACCTATTTAAAAACCAGCTATTGCCGACAGTGTCACAATAAACTGTCGGTTTTTTTTAATATTTCTATAAAATTGTTATTTATACCCAATGGGCGCGGGTTACTAAAATGTAACCCGCACCCATTGAGAACCGTTCAAAAGTTAGAATAAGATATGTATACTCTATTATGATTATTACTATTACTCTCTATTATGATTAATCAAAGATTTAATGAAAATTAATGGATTAATTATAATTAAATTTAGTTTAAAACATTTGTTTACAACTCACAAGACAATTGTGTTATCTAGAAACCAGGCAATAAAATAAAACTAAAGGTCAACGAACTTTACAGCATTATGACAGCTGTCTTAACTCACATAACAACTAATGTCATACATGTCAATATAATTATCAGATCAATTTCTATTAATAGTTGAAATGTACTAGAATAGTTAATTTATTTAATAATAGTTCGACCTTTGCTATACTATTTTCATTTATTTTTTTAAGTTTCCGTAGAAATTTAAAAATATCCTCCTTACAAGGAGCTTGTCGATGCTTTCAGCTTTCTACACGCCCTAGTTTGTCTGTTCATCATCTGTCACTTAGATAGGAGTGATTGATAATTAATATCATTACAATTCTGTTATATATATTAATGATTGCATAGACATTACTTATTGAACACATATTTCTGTATTATTTACTTAGCTAACTTACTGTATATTTATATATATAGCCTGGCCTTATATTTTGTCGTCTATTTTTTTTATTGACATTAATTATAGTATCAATTATATCAATTGACATAGGCGTATTATTACATTAATACATAGGCATATTACTACATTAATTGGCGTAGGCAGAGAACCAAGTGTCAAGACACTCCGTTCTCCGCCGGATTCGAGACATGCCTGCTGAGTGGCGAAACTTAACTATGCGTTTTGTACCAGAGCAGGAAAATTAAAATAATTTAAATATAATCATTCCCTCACTGAGAAACAACCCATCACCATCATACATTGTCCCTTGTGGCATCTATTGAAATCAATTGCTACCAATATTTTAATTTTATTAACATAGTATATTAAAGAGTCTGGCTTCATACTTCATCTTGTTTGAAATTGTATTTTTTTCTTTTAGGTAATTAAAATCAAAATAATTACTAAAATTTAAAATATATTTAGAAGTAAATACAATTTTTTATATCAGGCCTGGGTAGAATAGTACAAGTGCAAACATACAACTTTAGAGGATTGCAATTTGAAGATTCTTAACATTTGCATTGTCTCATCTTCCAAAAGAAAATGATTATATATTCTAAATGCTTCAGCATTTTTATTTTATTGTATATACTAAAATTAAAATAATTTCCAATCGAGAAGTGGGACAGTGTCTGACTGCAAGCGTAATTGGTTGTGGGTTCGATTGCCACTTAGGGGACTGATTATACTTATATTATTTTCATTTCTCTGCTCTAGTACCTAAGACAAATACAAAATGTCTCGGTTTCGCGCGTAAAGAAAAAGGAGTGTTTAGACACTAGGTTCTTTATGACTACTCTGATATACACGAAAAAAGTAAAGCTGCTCCTGTTTTAAACAATGATAAAATGACGACATTGGTACTTTCAAATCACTCTCCTATAAAGTTATTTTTGCACTTGTACCAGTGTATGAAGGACTCAACAATATAGAGCTTACTTAGTAATTACTATGTTTATTGATTAGTATTCAACCAATATTTCAATGTTTGGAGATTGCATTTGCAATATTATTTGATATTGTGACAGAACACACATCCAGCAGTAAATCTGAAATGAAAAAAAAATTATAAAATTTATACTTGTGTTTTGCATTCAAAAATTATATTTGCTATGTGCTACAAAAAATTTTTCGACTCCTTTTTAAGTTAAAATTATATGGAGATAGGAGTATGAAATTAGGAACAGTTGAAAGAGAGAAGGAGAGCAGAAAGCCAACATTTTTATTAATAATGTATTAGAAGTATATTAATTTAATAAAATAATATATATACAATAAACACACTAACATGTTAGACATCCATTTCACATTGCCAAGAGAGTCCACATAATGGGGCAACTAATACATTTACAAATAATATTGTTAAAAACAAATTAAAATGACTTTTTAGTATTTTATTCTTATTCTACGTATATAAATAATTAAATCTATATATTAATATGTGAAGCTAAAACTTTAATACCCTTTTTTACGAAAATTGAGAGGAAAGAGTGTTAGAATTGGCATAGATATAGTTGATATAGAGAAGTGCATCTTAATATTTTTTTAAATAGTATATAAAAATACATTAAACTATTAAAATAAATTTAGCATACTACCATATTATGTTTTACATACACGTCTGTATAGAGTTGCTAGGGCTAGGTGTTTACGCATCAACGTGGATACTAGTTATAATTAATCATCAGAAAACCCTTTATTAATATTTACATTCCCACTTCATTTTTTTTACGGTCACCACAGTATGTGGCTGTTGTTTTTTGTTTCATTGAGTTTTAGAATAAAACTAATCAAAAAATATCCACTTGAAAATATTTAAGTACACAGTATGTTCCAATTCATTCAAAGCCATAGCCAAGAAAATTTCTGGTCAATTAATACCTATTGTATGATAGCATACAACTGTTTATATATATTTACAATACTGTATTAGTCAATAGTGTAGTGTAAATCAAATAGATTTTAAGTGTTTTATTGACTTTTGTTGAAAAGTTTGACATTTATGGCTTTCATGTATTTTAATTTAAAAAAACTTACATTATAAGACATCCAGAGGAAGTCTATTAAGGCAGCAAAAGTTGCATCGAGCTGTAAGTGAAAATAATATAAATAAAGACATTATTTTAAAACAACTTAATGTACATATCAAAGAATTCCTCCATTTGAATGTGGACTTATTTATATACTCTTATAAAAAGTAACTGGTGTTTGTAAAACTATAGAGATTGTAATTTTATCATTGGAAATGATAAAAATTTCTGAATACTGAATATTCAATAATATAATATTAAACTTTGAATTATTTCTTATTAAATTATTTTTGCATTTGTACATAGGACCTGTTGATAAAATAACATTAGCTAAAAGTACCTGCATATAGTAAACTGTTTTGGCCTCATTTTTCAACGTCAATGGGAAGCAAATAGATGAAGATATATAATAATGGATATACCCGGAAATATAGAATCATATATATTATTCTTCATTAAAAAAAATCCTGGTACCATTTAATATTAAACAGTAACTTACATAAATATAATACCCTCCTAGCAGCCATAATCCAAACACAAACTGGAACACAATTATGATTCCCATAGTAATAAGCCATGGGAGCATCATTCCTCGCAACCACATGTTAATTCCCATGACCTAAAATATTAGAAAAAATAATATATAACTAAGTGTTTTTGGTTGCATATTTCTTTTAAAGTGCAAAGAAAGTAATTTGTTATTTGGTTTCTCATTGTATGGCAAAAAAAATTTTAAAAATTAAATAAACAACAAAAAAATCCTCTATGGAGTTATAGAGGATTTTTTTTAGATCGATAGAGGATTAGATATGTTCAACACTAATTATGTTTATAAAATGTACAAAAATTTGAAAGTCTAACCAGACTGGAACCCACACCTTTTGGTCCCAGCGCTCTAACCACTTACCCATATTTCTAAAAACATTTTCCTAATTATCACTTTGAAAAATATGAAGTATATACTAAATATGTTCTTAAAAGGAAACATACAGATAGCATATTAATTTTTTGTATATAGATTATTACTAAGCAAATATATTATTAAGAAATCTTACCATGAGAATTGATGATATGATGAGACAGATTAGGATTATTATAAAGATTATTCCAAACACTTGTAGAGCTGAAATAACACTTACACTTAGCTGATATACATTTAAAAACGCAATAATAATTTTTAAATTGGTAAAAAACTTTATAAGCTTACATCCTCTCACATCAGCTTCAAATAATGGATTCCATAATTGTGTAGAATCTCCACCAGCCATTTGGTACGCTATGAATGTGATTAGCACAAAGCTCATGGCAGCCGTATACGCCGCCACTACTTTGCTCCCAGTCTTCACATTGGAAGACCAAATACATGGCGACCAAAAAGATTCTAACACCGTCATTTTTAAATTGTGTAAGTAATTACTTGTTAAATTTTTGACGAATAGCTCAAAATGTAGCAAATCTGTAAAAAATTTCACAAAGAATATAATAAGCAAATGGAATATGATGCCACACCTTGTGTATACTATACTCTCGCTATTGAATTTTTACAACATTATAAATCAATTAACATTAAATTGATTAACAAAAGTTTATTTAGCTATTTATATTTTTAAGAAACATTTCTAAATAAGTAAATTTATCGCAATTACATACCGTAATAAAATAAATTATTTAAACTGATATACGTTGTTGCTTGTTGACATTACGGTTTACGGTTTATGCCGTTACGGTTAAAATGATAGATCACAGATGTCAACAGCGAATGACTGCACAGATTATAATAAGAGTTAGTTTAACGTTCAATAACAGATTTCTGGATTAATTGTGTTATTAAAGCTATAAACCTTTATAAATTACACATAAATAATTTGATTTGAATTAAAAAAATTGTACTTCAAAAATTATATTTAGACAATTTTCTATATTCATCATAATCGTTAGTATAAAAAATTAATTTAATTAAAAATTCAAAAATGAATGATTAGTGATTTTGTAAGTTTCTCGTAAAGTTAATCATTGTATGACAATAGTAAATTTCTTTTTAAAAATTAAAAAAAAAAAAAAAAATTCTAAAGAACATCCTTATACTTTATTGATTACGTGTGTAATTTGCATTGAATGGGATCTTACTGTTAGGTATTAACTAGCAATCCTATAAGTGGTCTTACATTATAATTGAATAACATATGGAAATATTAGAGTTATCTACTTCATTCATGTCAACAACCTTTGGATTCGCAGAAACCTGTACATTATAGATATATGATAGGTACTAAAACTCATGGTGGTATATGTGCATATTTAGTATTTTTAAATAACGGCCAAAAATACGGTGTTGTCTTTTTTTAAATACGTTAATGGAAGGTTCGTCTGAAAAAAGCAGATCAGTCCAATTTATAATAATATCATTTTTAAAACAATCTATATATTATTACGTGAAGCAAAAACTTAAAGTTCAGTTCAGTTCTTTAATTATGGCGTTTCGAACATACGTTAAATTTTATACGGGTATAAAGTGCAGAAAGCCAATATTTTTCATAGGCAGCTGTATGCTGTTTCCAGCAGGGTAGATAGTAAAGAGCTACTGCGAAGACACTCCATTCTACTAATTATAATGCATTGGCATTAAAAAAATATGAAATTAACAAAATAAACAAACCTGCACTTAATATTTAATTGAATAATTTGCTCATACTTATGATATAACAATGTACGTATTCATTATAACGACACCGTCGTGGCTTCAGAGTCATCGTATTAAAAAGATCCTACGGCGACTTATGGTAGAGAGGGTATACACTGGATTTTAGTATATAGTACCGGGTTCACTTGCCGATTGCCACTCTGCGCTCTGGTGTTATACGAAAAATGTATTTTCGAGCGACAATAAAAATTAACAAATCTTTGTATGGCACTCAGCGGTTGTATATTTTGACAAATTTGACATAATACGCAGTCTTGGGTTCAAACACCCAAGTCCGTTTGTTTATAGTTGGAGCTCCTGATATGGCAGTGATGAATGGTGTTTCGTAAGATAGGGCATTAATACTTTAAGTTAAGGCATATAATGGCCCAAAAGCCTATTGATGCCTGCGATAAGTACGGCCCTGGCTAGGCCTTTTTGCATTAAAAGCGGAGAATGAAGTGGTAAAACATACTTAGTCTCTTTGCTTAGTATAATCGAAGAAGAGTTACCAAAAATTTTTAATTAAGAAAAACAAAGCGTAAGATGAACTAAGCAAGTAACAATAAAACAAACATGAAATTTTAATAACAATGACTACACTTTCCAAGAACTTAACATGGCTGATAATATTAAGAACGCGAGCTATGAGCTGTACGAGATTGAATAGAAAATGTATTTCAAACTATATCAGTTTATATTTTGTTTTTATTATTGTTTTGATAGTTTATCATTTATTAATCTTAAGAAAGAGTGCAGCCATCCAAACTGGCTTACGATATATAAATTATTGTGCCATTTAAATGTAATAGACAGTGCCGTAGCACATTTATTTGTTATTAACTTCATAGGTCATGAAGGTAGTAAGTTCTATATATATTTTTTTATTCATTTAAACTCACTGAAAAATCGCCCTGCTAACTTACAAACCATAGGAGAAAAGTGACGTGTAACAAAACTGATATAAATCAGAGTACAAGAACTTTCGGCTTTAGTTTTAACAAAATCGAATAGGAAGTTAAATATAAAAGAAATAATTATGCATATAAAATAAATTTCGTATGGCACGGCAAACATACTAAGCTTCCAATGATGGACGTCGTTCAAAGATAATAACACCTAATCGATCTGTAATTTTGTATGTATTCAACATACCCAAGATGCATAAACGAGGAAGTGTCAAGAAACAGTTTTTTTTAAAAGTGTTACTTTTGAAAAAGTATGTTTATGTAAAGAATGCATAGATCAATAGTCTACGCATTCCTTCATCATTTTTAAACTGAATTCATCGTGATTATATTAATATATAAAATCTATTACAAATAAAATCTTTTGACTCGCTTTTATTAGGCCTACCTTTATTGATCTATTTATATGTAAATATAAGAAAATGTTAAAGCGCAATTTGGACTCATATCAATCCAATTTCTAAAAAATTGCTCCCGTGTCTAGTTTTGATAATAATATTACATTACCATGGTATGAACCTGATTGAACCCTTGTTAGAATGACCAGGATAGTGGGGAAATAGCTAAACAGTTATTTTTTTTTAAATGGTTCGTAATTATTTAAAACAATTTGTAATTTAACTTTGTTAAGTATGTAAATTATGGTCGGCATACCCCATTATATATTTTAATGTCATATCTTACTAAGGATCCGTGAAATAAAATACAACATTAATTAATTAACTCTATCAATCCTTTATGGATGTTTAAAAACGAGTTCTTAACGCTTTTAAAGTTAACGAATGTAAAAGAAACAAATATTATGTGTATATAATATTACCTGTATTTAAATTTTTTAAACGCCATTTGAATCTACCTCTAGCCAATCTATAGCATCTAGGAATCGGACTATTTCTTAGAGCAATAAGGAACAAACGCATTACGATATAATCGTAGTATGAACTTCATGTCCTCGTCAGTGTGATCAGGATAAATGACAAAGGAATTTTAAGGGTGTTTTTTAAAGTTAGTTATATTTTGAACTATTTTATCTTTATGAATAATATAAAATCAATATATACCTAATTACCTAAAATTGCGGAAAGTCGGGAACATTTCGTATCACTTTCACATATTTTAATCTATTGGTTATGAAATGTACAATTATGATAGGAAATGTATAAATAATTAATGTTAATGAAGTATAAGTATATAACTAATTAATTGAACTAGAAGCAGAAAACTTAGGTACAAATAAAATAAACGCATATTTTTATTTAAGATTTTATGTGCTTTATCTTTTTATAAATACTTTATATGGTTGTATATAGTTTGGCTTAAAATTTTGACTGTAATTTAAAGGCGTGCGAACAATTATCATAAATATAATAAAAGTCAACATTAAGATTAAGCATATTACCTTATAAACAAATTGAGGAACCGGAAATACGTAAATCTTACCGCTGCATGCATTTCCGTAAGCCCATGTTTAAGGTATCGAATAAATAATTCGATAATGAATAGGCATAATAAATTTTAAGTGTTGCTACATATTAAATAAAGCTGTTAAATTTAAATATGGTAATTATTACAATGTTTTTAGCATGTTAATGTTTTATAATATTATATGTTTTATCTTTTAACTGATTTAGTTACCACGTAATAAATGTTAGACAAGTTTAAATTTTACTTTTTGATGAGAAACTATTTTTAGAAAAAGACATATTTAGAAAACATATAAAAATTTGAACGCAAATGGTTTCAAATTTTTATACGTTTTCTATATATGCTTTTTCAATTTCCTAAGTGTGCGAATAACACTCAAATGTAAAAAAAAAACTATTTTTAGGTATACGTTCTCTCTCCGCTTTGTCTCTCTGCTCTCCGCTTTCTCCACATTTTTATTACATTGATCGTTTTATTGATATACGAGGACGTCAAGAGATTACATATATTTTATATACACTATTAGTTTGTAAAAATAGATTCATATGCATAACTATATTTATTTTAGTTGATTGACTTTTAAACTCGTATTGCAATTAACGTGACAATTTTCCTGTTACAGAGTAAAAAGTTGTTTTTTATTGATCAGCTTAATTACATTGTAAGGTGTTCTAAGAGTTCTAGCTCAGTTTTAAAACCTCACAGGAAACTTTTTTTACCATAAAGAAATGATAATTATCGTATCGTTAAAATGTGATTGGTGGTGGGTTCGTCTCCCAATCGGAGGAATGATTATTAATTAATTATATACAAATCTCCGCTCTAGTAAGACAAAGCGCGGCGTTGAGTTCCGCCACTTAACACGCAATGTCTCGATTTGGATTAGTAAGTGATAGCTGAATGAAGCTATAAATTCAAGCAAGAACTTGCACATGTGATATTGGTGAAATTTTCAGCCCAATTTGTTGTAGAATATAGCCATTCCAAAATGTATAGTGATAACCTAACTCAAAGCGGCATTACTCATAAAAATTTATTAAAAATTAAAAATTGTAGATAAAATTTGAATATAAGTGTTCCTAGCTTAAATAAGCTCACCTTTGGTCCATTCACTAGTTAACATTACTTTGAGGCAAAATTTATAATCTCATTTTGACACATTTACAGTTAGACGCTGTTCCATTACGCCACGATGGCCTGTTAATATGTAGGTATGTAATACATCTATATACCAAATTCTAGATAGTAAATGACCGATAGTCTATCAATAATACCAATGAACGATAGTATTGTGCTGGAAAAGATTGCAATGTCAATATATCATAAACGTTTGATAAAGATACAATCACCTTGATACTTATCGCATGCAAACTTGGCCACTTGGTTTTAATAAAAAATAATTAGTGCCTAACGCTGAAAAATTACTTTAAGATGGCATAATGGCTTGATGCTGTAGATATATATATCTACATATAATAAAAATGTAACTGATCGCTGTCTGTAAATGGAAGATGTACGAGAAAAAATAATATCAGTAATATTAACAATGATATTTATTTTTTTTTGCTTGTATGTTTGTCTGTGCGTTTCTGCACGCTAATCTCATAATTAGCATAACCGATTTCGATCCAACCAATCGTTGACGATTGCATCTAAATCGTCATACTACATACATACATAAATACTGAAAATTTTATTCGTTCAAACGAATATATGCAAAATGTATATTTCTTCTTCTGGCGTATAGCCATGAGAGATGTTCGAAAAATATAATGCATATATTTTTCGAATATCTCTACAATATAAAATATGGCAAATACCAACATTTTTAATATCTATCTAAGTAAAAATATTAAAATGCTAAATTAAAAAGGATTGAAATCTTCTATAAATGTAGGTTAAGCAAATTATGAAATGCAATAAATGAATCTCAATCTGTTTTTATTTCGTTTCGTCGCTCCCAAATTAGATTGTATCTGGGTTGTTTCTGTTAAAAGGGATTTCAGTCAATTTTATGGTTTCCAATAAACGCATTGAGCAATCTTTCCTACATAACGTTTCAACCAAAATATTTATATAATAATATTTTATACAACATCCACTATTAAATTATACAGATAGCTTATCACGATGCATTCTTTACAGAATTTCTCATACGATCTCCGCAATTTTTTACCAGAGTTTTGTAAACGTGTATTGATAATCAGTTAAAACATATATTAAAACTTTGTGTCAAGACACTCCGTTTTCCTTTTTCCGTCCGAATTCCATATATTGTGTATAGAGTAGCGAACTGACCTACATTTTCTTACTAGAATGAGGAAATGAAAACAATTTATATATAATTGTACCTCAGTGGGAAGACCAAACTCACAACCATCGTTTATAAAATCAGACACACTGCGCTATGAAAATGTTTTACTAACCAGTCCTTTGTAGATCGAACCCACGACCATCACAATAATAGTACGGTGCTAGTCGCTGCCCCACTTCGCTTCACATCTACATTCTAATACATATTTTATGAAACATTTTCATATAAACATAATATTGTAGTGCAGAGTGAAGTGTGTTACGATTCGACTGATCGAGCATGGTCACGCTCCCGATCGTAGCAACTTCATACCGGTTGGTTCAGTTTTAGACCGTCCCGCGTCCACGCACCGCGGCGTCGATCGACCCGGCGCGATCTCCTCTCATTCCTTTTTTTAACCATGCAAGTTTTAAACAAGGAATAAGTAAAATTTTCTAAGACTTTTACAGATAAAAGTGATTTAAGTGCTGTCGAAAACATTATTTGTAGTGTTATAAGTTTTGTTCGAGTGAAATTTGTACCGGTATTGGTTGATATCAGTTCCCAATTGCTTCAGTCAAGTTCATTGTCGTGGTTATCTTGATTCAAAAACTGGTAAGTGGATTTATGATTGGGGCACTTTCTTTATTGTTGCAAAGTTATAGCTTTTACTGTATTAATATTTTGTGTTTCCTAAAGGAAATCAATTGTTAATTTCTCTTATAACAATTTACTTACAAATATAGAGTTTCAAAGACTAACATGACATCTATTTGTTTTGTTAAGCCTTTAAATTCAATAATGAGACAAAAATTAAAATCTTCTTCAATTTAAATAATAATTAAGCGTAATAAAATTATACTTAAAAAAATATATTTTTCTTAATTACTAATTAATTTCTATTTTGCATATTTAAATAGTTTCTACACTTGGAACAGAAATTCATTTAAAACAGACGAGATATTATCCTATGTGTATGTAAATAAATAAAAAAAACACTGATTACTGTAAAAGTTTAAAACAAAAAAAAATAAAATCAAAAAGGTTCGTCTCGCCGATGTTTTTTTGAAATCAGCACTTACATTATGCGGACAAGGCCGAAAAATGACGTAACTTGATAAAAAACCAAAAAAACAGTTAACTACAGTTGTATTAAAATGCTTGCGGAGTAAATACGTGTGTGCTGTATATGTATGTATGTCTTATTTGTGCAACAATGTCTATGTATACAAGACTGCATATCTCTTTATTTTGACTGCAGTTTCGCAACACAAAGTCTATTTACATAAAGTAAAGAAGAAAGTTAAAATTAAATATAAATAAGTGCATGAAAATGCATTTAACATTCATTAGTTAGGCGGAATGAGTTAAATCTTTCTGTAGGGCACAACTCGCCCGTTCAGAAACTTGCGTCAATGGGGTAGGTAGATACTTTGAACCTTACACCATGTTTTGACTTATCTAATCGGGAAAACAGTTATATTATGAATGTATGGTAGCTTCCACGGTGGTAGCTGCCGCTAGGACTAACAATATTGACATTTTACGTTAATTGATAATTCGAAAGTGCTTGTAATAGCCTATTTGGACAAGGAATATTTTTATTTCGTTAAATAAAATTTCAATCCAACAGCAACTTGTTCGTTGAAGATGAATCAAGGAGGCTTTAATTCAATGTACTAACAAAATGAAATATATTTAAAAATATGCTTTCTGTGTATTAAAGGCCATTGTAGCGCAGTGCGACAGCGTCTGACTGTATATGCTACGGTCGTGGGTTCGATTCAAACTCGGGGGAAATGATTGTATTTTAACTATTTTTATTTATCTGCTTACAACAAAGCGCAGGGTTAAGTACCGCCACTCAACACGCAATGTTACGTATTCAGGCTGAAAGTAGAGAACGGAGTGTGTTGACACTAGAAAGAGAGAAACTCTTTCTACCCTGCTATGCAGCAAATGCGTGAAGCTGTATTATGTATACAAAATACACTTTGAATTAAATAAAAAAAAGCCTCTATTACGTTATATGGTCCATGTATACACACACTTTTACAATAGGAATGAAGAAGAATGATTGACATTGCATTTATCAAAGTCAGTCCAGTAAAGTGGGCGCTATATTGGAATATGAATACAAAATATGAAGACAAAAAAAAACCGTGTTCGTAAACCCTACTCGATGAGATATAATCTGCGTACCAATATGCACTTTTAGTTTTCTCTTTTAATATAATCTTAAATATGATCCTTACAGATTCAAGTTACAAATGTTTTAAATCATTCAGTAGATTATAACATTGTCACATTTCATAAACAAAATAAGTGATAAATTATAAGCTTTTCTCTTTGCTACATGAATACCAAAATATACTTAAAAACTTTGCCGTATATGCATATAGAACCTATGGGGAGTGTAGAAGGGTACTGGGAGGGCTAGATGTTTCGTAAACAAAATTGCAGGTGACATCTTATTAATTATTAATATTATATAGAAGGCATTCATGGTTGAAGGTCAAATGCCGCATTTTTTGAATTTGCATTTGTATGTACATATAAATTAGTCATATAAATAATTATAAATCTTAAAATCCAAATTTTCATGTTGTTTTGTAAATAATTTTATTAGATATTTAAAAAAAAAGTTGAATTCACTTTTTTCGTAATAAAAAAATAAAAATAAAAACATTATAATAACTTTATCCGTAAGAGTATTAGTGGTCTTACACTCACTTTTACAAAATTGATGCAAAACTTTTAACTAAATATATTTTTTCGAAATAAGAATTTCAAATAAGAGTTTCACGCTTTTACCCGCATAGCAGGGTAGTCCGAGAGAACCTAGTATCAAGACACTCTGTTCTCCACTTTCCTCCTAAAATCGAGACATATTATATGTTTTAAAATAAGAACTACCCCGGACGAGATTTGAACTCACAGTTATCGCCTACAGTATATTTTTTATATGTGCGAACTAATCCTAAATGGCGTAATTACATATTTTTATATTTAAATCAAGTGTTAAATGCGTCGCGTCACGTACAAACTAATTTGGTACATAAAAGATCAATTTTATTCGGCCTTATAACAACGCTTACTCACGTACGCCTCGTAATGTGTTAATAAGTCACATTTGCTTATATTACTTGTACCCGCGATTGTTACAACACTATATAATGAAAACGATAACTATTCTATTTATAATTGTGCATGGTGCAGTGGAACAGTGTTTGAATATACACGATGGACGCGGCTTCGATATTCACTCGACGGAATGTTTTTATATTCAAACTAGCTGTGTCCACGATTTCGTCCACGTGTAGTTCTAAAATAAAAGTAGCCTGAGGTACTCCTTATTACATCATTTATTTGTCAGAGAAAGTCCCGTCAAAATCGGCCCAGCCGTTTTATAGATTAGCCAGAACAAACATACAGGCAAAAATTGTAAAAAAAAGTATTTCAATATATGTACCGTGTAGACATTTAGTACATATGAATTTAGTAAAAAGCGGATATTTTTTTATATAACAAACATAAACTCGTTTTTTATTTCTTCTTTCTCATACAACACGTTCATAATACAGTATAGTAGAGAACGGAGTGTTTTGACATTCAATTTTCTTTTCCTGTCTCTACTGTGGGAGATAGAGTGTGAAGTTGCAAAATTAAATATGTAAAAAATTAAAATATTAGAAAGTATATCGAGGTATTGTTTATTGATTTTCTAGAGCGTTTAATCGTGAGATCTTTTTCAATTGGGAACAGAAGTAGTATTTGTGTGAACAATTAAATTATAAAAGAAACATTTTGGAATATGGTATTTGAATTTTAAAATATCGATAAATTAATTTTGAGTTACGTTCCGTATTGAACGGGCAATATATTTATTTATGCTATTATTGTGAAAACTTTTACAAAATTATTTAGTTTTTCGCCTATCCTTAACAAGTCTCAAAAAACTCTAGTGGATATTAAGCTCACGACCTTTGTGTTTGCAATAAAAGTCCCACTGGCGCCACCATGACCTTTTAATAATAATCAATTAAATATTCTAACAGCAAAAACATATTTTTAGAAAACGTATAAAATTTTTAATGGCATAGGAGGGCAAGAGGCACGAAAACTTGGACGATTTCGAAGAGGCAGGGTTTCAAATTCAGCTGCGTTCAAATTGTTATACGTTTTCTAAAATATGCATTTCAATTTCCAAAGTAATTTATTTAATTAATATTAAATTAATATTTTAAAAAGTCAAAAATTTTCTAATGAAGGTGGCGAAATTAAATCTAATATGCAAAGTTCTTAGTATTTAAGACCATATTAAAAAAATACTCTGATTCTATTACTTGTTTCCAACATCCTTGGCAAGTTTTTTACAAAAATTCTAAATCGAATTGTATCATAAATTTTTACACATTTTATTATAGTAATATAAATCGATATAGAAACTGATATGGTCGTAATTTATACATCGAATAAGCCTAGTGGAGAATGTGATCTAATTTATTCAAATTAATTCAAATGATTTTAAAATTAGACGAAATACCAAACAATATATATTTTATTGCTCAAGTTTTATCAAGTACGTGAAAAATTTTAAATTTCTTTTTATAATTTCCCGACTTTCTCGCATAAAATTTCGCAATAATCAAAGAGAACCTAGTGTCAATACACTCCGTTCTCAACTTTCCGCCCGAATTCGAGACATTGCGTGTTGAGCGGCGGAACTAAAAGCTGCGCTTTCTGTACCAGAGCAAACAAAGGTAAATAATTTAAATATAACCATTCCCCCGAATGTAAATCGAACTAACAACTAATCGCGTTTATAGTCAGACGCTGTCATATGCGCCACGATGTCTGTATTTTAACTTATACCTATATGGTTGGATGTACAATTGGATTTAATACATATTTAAAATTTGGAAATTACATGTGGCAATAATTGCTTGTAACTGCGATGGTTGTGGGTTCGGTTTTCACTTGGAGGAATGATTATATGTGCATTTCTCTGCTCTAATGACAAGACAAAACGGGGCGTTGAGGTCCTGGTGGAATGGTCCCATCACGCAATGTTTCATATTCGGGCAGAAAGCGGAGAACGGAGTGTCTTGACACTACGCTCTTTTTGTCTACCCTGGTATGCGTGAAACCGCGTGAAAAAAACATGCAGTACAATATTAAAGGAATTTTGATTTTAGTTCTAGTTCTACCACAACACACGAAATCTACAAATATAAACAGGATTATTTCTATTGATAAAATGTATCTAATCTTTTTGTTTTCATGATAAAGTTATTATGAAACGATGTAGACATGGTTCCGTGTTGTGTTCTGCTGTAAATAAACTTTATGAAGAATATGTTTATTTTGTATAGTGTTTTACAAGAGGCGCAACTCTAGCATGCCATGGGTTCACTGTGCGGATTTCAGGTCCATCGTATCGCAGATAGAGATCGGGGCAGTGCCTGGTACTTGTGACCCATGTGTAGGTTGAAGGAGCACCTTAAACAGGTGGATTAAGGCTCGCCTCCACTATCCGAGCTCCTCTCTCTACCTAAACTTATTCGACGTTATCACACTCACCAATCAGTGGCAAAGTGTTAAATTTTTGTAGAGGTTAGCCGATGTTAAATTTTTTTTATAAAAATTCTATAGGTATGTAATAAACACTGAGAGAGACATGCATTTTATGCTGAAATTATCTTGTATCAATTTACATAGACTTTTGTTAGATTGTGAAATTAATATATTTATTAATAATTTATTTATTTATTATGATTTACTAAAGGTAAACCGGTGGGTATCGTGGTATATGGCCACTGCTACCAATACAGTTCAGAGTAACGGCCTAATACGATAACTAAGAAAACTTTTTCCGTTTATTAATAAAAAAATAAAAGAACTAGTTTTACATATTCCATTAATGAGTGTTTTCCAAAAATATGAAAATTACCTAGCGTGAATAAAACCGCAGTCAAAAGTAAGTCGCATAAAAAGATAACATTACATGAAAGGTTCCACACAAAGGCGCTGGTTCAATGCGAGAGACTTAAAACGGTAAACTTTCATATTAAATTTCCGATGTTGAAATGCGATATTTCTGACATCCTTATGCGAAAAAATATAAGTACTATCTCATCAGAGGAGAAATGATATTGATCGACGAGTATTTAACACAATTTTTTAATTTTATTTAGATTTTTATAGTTTTACAGAAATTAACAGAAATGTACTTATAATATAACAATGTTTTTTTGTATTGAAATAATAATTTATTTAGTTAAATAACACTTTCTTTAAAAGACCATCGTGGGGCAGTGGGATAGCTTCTAACTGTAAATTGGTTGTGGGTTCGATTTTTACGCGGAGGAAGGATTTTTATTTAAAATATTTTAATTTCTCCGTTTTAATACCTAAGACAAAACGCAGCGTTGAGTTTTTCCACTAAACACGTATTGTATCGATTTTGGGAAGAGCAGCAGAAGCAGCTTACAAAAAACTAACACTTGATGTTCATAAGAACAAATGTGAAACTGAAAAAACAGAATTTGATGAACAAAACAATGTACTTGGAGTTCCAAATATATTTCGTTCTTAATTTGTATTTATACGAGAATCGTAATTATAATAAATAAAATAAGTAATATATTTTCTATAAGTTGATGTCCGCAACTCCGTTTGCGTGGACTTCATGAAAAACTTATCTTTACCATCTTCTAACATTGAAACTTGGACCAAAATTAAAGTAACTTTACTTAAGGTGGTCATTTTCTTATCTCTAAGGGTTCAGTATCCGATCTCTAAGGATCTTCTCCCTTAGCAGACACAGAGCCCGTGACAAAAAATTAAAACAATATAAAAATAACAAGTCCCTCAACTGACAATTGAACCCATAACCAGTTGCGCGTTTACAGTCAGTCGCTATCCCTTTGCGCCACGATGGTCACTAAGTTGTATGATTTTTATTTTTTAATGGCTATGTTGATCAAATGAATGAATAATACCTACATTATACATTCAATAGTTTTTGTTTGGGCATTTACTTATTTGTTATATCTTAGCTATGCTGTTATGGATTCATCAATTATTTCGGGATCTTTAATTTTTATATGTCAACGAAAAATGCCAACAACTTCGTTTACTGCGTGTTTTACTTATTATTTATAGTTTCACTGGTCTATTATCATTCTAAGCCAGGTGTTCTCGTCGAAATCAATTATAAACTAAGTCCTGCCCAGGTTTAAAAGTTATAGAAGAAAACAATAATGAACATCAAATGAAATATTTCTAACATTTAGATCAATAAACTATATAAAAAAAATAGAAAATACAATAAGAAAATAGAAAGTGACTAAATCAAATATAAACAATCAAATATGTTATCACAAAAATTATACTTAACATAATATATTGATCGAATAATATAAAATTTTATACATTAAATTTCAAGTTATAATGCAATAAAGATAATTTTTATATAGGAATTGAGTACAATAAATAAAGACTCTTTTGTATCGCGGCGACTTTTCGGTTTGACAATCCGACAAAAAATATAACATCTTTGCTTTTCCCACACTTGAGGTAGTCAGAGGGGAACCTAGTGTCAAGGCACTCCGATTCCTTCCGCCCAAGTCAAGCCAAGCAATATAAATGCTTTTAGTTTCCTTGCTCTGCTTAGTTCAAGTTTGGCGTAAAGTTTCCCAATTACACTATTATTGAATCAAAAACTTGAAACCTGATAAGAAACGTTTAGATAAAAGTATACCTTCATTTTCTATCTTGAGAAAGCTTTAAGGTAAGGACCGGGTGTTTTGACAATATATGCCTTGATATGCAGAGAAAAGAGCGTGTAGGTGCTTAAAAGTACTTGAAACTTCGTGAAAGAAGTTTTAATGCCGATAAAAGATTTTATAATACAGTAGTATGCACTCATTTTTGAAGAACCTTTATAGTATCACTTAGTTGTCCGTTGATCGATTTGTAAATACCTTTTTTCTCAGTAACACCTAGAGTCTGAGAATCTGTCTTTTCCGACTCTAAAAAATAAAAACTATCTTATATTTTTTAACATTTTTAAAGTGTTAAACGCACACTAAGGAAATTGAAAAAATACATATTTAGAGAACCCGCGCCTCTTGAAAACCGTCCGCTGCGTTCAAATTTTTATACGATTACGAAATATGTCTTTTTCAAAAACAAACTTAATAAACAACACGTAAATATTCAATAAGAAAATACAAAAATAAAAAAACACATCACGTTTTTGATTTGGATATGTTCCACGAGATATCTTTTCAAAGAATGGCTAGCTGTAGATTATTAATAGATGTATCTTATTACAAGATACTATACAGTACATAATAGGTACGCGTGCAATATGCATATCGTCTTTAATGTCAACTTTTATTGCGGATTGATTGTTAATTGTTGTGTAATTTATTTATTTATGCATATTATATAATACGAGTATCTAGGTTCGATTTCCATATTCCAAGCCAGCGTATTCGGAGAGAACCTAGTGTCAAGACACTCCGTCTCTGTCTTTATGTTTATACTAGTTTCACACTTTTCCTCTCATAGCACTCCGTTTTCCACTTTCCGCCAGAAATCGAGCCATCGCGAGTTAAGTTACGTCGCGCTTTGTCTTACCAGAGCGGAGAAATGAAAATACTCTTAATCCTCCGAGAGGGAATCGAACCCACAATCAATCGCGTTTACAGTCATCAGAAATATTTTATAAGCCTTAACAATTCTTTAACGAAGTGTCAAGATTTGAATATTATTAAAGTATATGTTTATATAAAAAAAAACAGACGGAGCCGCGAGCGGGCCGCTAGTCTACTATATGTGTAATGTATGTGTGAATAATGTTCTAATATTTTATGAAATACCAAATTGACTTTTTACGTTTATTGTAAATAAATTATTAATACTATTTGAATTTAGTTAATAATTATAAATCAAGATAAAAAATAAAAACATCTTCTAAAATGTATTTAATAATATTAGTTTGTTTTTTTTTGTTTTAATAATATAATAAATATGCGGTCAAAGTATTTAAAAAAAACTAAAAGGTCTCTTCTCTTCTACGATTATAACAAAACAAGTGTGCTGAGTCTCTGTAGACATATCCCCACAAGCATTAACCATCCTTCTAAGATATAAAACACAAATTCATTAAAGTCCCTTTAGATGTTATTACTACACTATAAAATAAACATACGCTCATTTCATGCTTCAGTATGAAATACAAAGTATTTTATAGGTCCTAGATAATTAATTAATAACACGCCATTTGCTGACTATCGCAGTTGTAAAATTGAAATGGGTTCTTACTGGTTCTAGTTAGTAGCTTTAGATTAAGTTGTATTTAGTGCTGTATTGAATTATATTATAAGCTAGCGACTTACTCACGGCTTCGCCTGTGTAAACTACACGCCTATAACTATTTCGTTTTTCACCCGCCCGCATTGCCACGTTAATCACAAATTAAATTTACTTTAATTAACTTATTTATTTATTGACACGTGAACAAATTGTTACTGCTCTTAGGTTGCGTGCTGGGCATATTCCGTT